>ML102065.1:0-12444 GCA_003697995.1 Taxidea taxus jeffersonii | reverse complement strand
GGAACACAGCAGGGGCACAGAGCAAGAACATGATGGGGCACAGAGCAGGAACACGGCAGGGGCATAGAGCAAAAACACAATGGGGCACAGAGCAAGAACACAGTGGGGCACAGAGCAGGACCACAGTGGGGACATAGAGAAGGAACATGGTGGGACACAGAGCAGGAACATGATGGGGCACAGAGCAGGAAACACAATGGGGCACAGAGTAAGAACACAGTGGGGCACGGAGCAGGAACACGGTGGGGCACAGCCCGAGATCATGGTGCTCTGGGTGTTCCATAATTCAGCTCAATTCTGACACTTCCTAGACATAGCACCTGTTAAGGGCTCAGTCCCACAAAACTGCTCCCCACACTTTGGACACCAGTTGCCATCCAGGTTGTCACATGGGCTTCTGGCCAAGTAGAGATCAGAGATTCCAAAGACCCCTCCTTGAGTTCCCTTAATTTGCTAGAGTGACTCATAGAACTGGGAGAAATGGTTTACTTTACGGATTAGCAGTTTATTATGAAAGGATATAACTAAGGAACAGCCAGATGGGAGAGATGCATAGAGCAAGACACTGGGGAAGGGAACAGATCTTCTTTCTGAGAATGCCGCTCTCCCTGCATCTCCACGTGTTCATGAAGTCACCAACACGGAAGCTCTCCAAACCCTGTCCCTTCTCCCCTCCCCCACCCCCATGGAGGCCTCACTGCATAGGCACAATTGGTTAGATCCTTGGCCACTGATGCCTGATTCAACCCCTAGCCCCTCTCCCTCCCTGGAAGCTGACGGTGGGACTGAAAGTTCCAAACTTCTGTTCACAGGGTTGGCTCTCCTGGTGACCAGTCCCATTGTTAGGCTCAGTCCAAAAGTAATCTCATTGCCATAATTAAAAAAAATCATTCTCATAATAGGAAATCCCCAGCATTTTAGGAGCTCTGTGTTGGAAACAGGGACAAAGATCAAATATGTATTTCTTATTACAAATCTCTATATCACAGGTGCGATGCCACTGCTTGGGGGAAGCTGACACGTGGAAGGGAAAGGCCCATGGCTTCATGCAGAAAGGAGCTGGGACCAGCAGGTAACCAGGTTTGCACAGCCCAGCCCGGAGCATCACAGACGGAGTGCAGAATGGTGACGTGCTGCTGAGAGCAGGCAGCTGAAGAATCAGCACTGCACCCTGGGAACAGTCAGGGTGGGAATTAAATGGGGAGGAGGAAGACATCGCTCTCCCGTGAGGACACTTTGGGCACCTGGGAAGAGGAGGTGGAGATGAGACGCAGAAACCTGAGGTCTAACCACGCCGGGGTGTGGCGCAGAAGGGGAGGAGGAAAGAGAGGGTGAGCTGAAGACATGTCCTTGGACTGGAGGGGCAGTGGTGGTACGGCTCCCAGCATAAGGCACAGGGAGGAAGATGAGAACGAAGAGTTAAGAGAAAAAGAGGAGGAGGAGAAACAGGCATTCTACCTCTCCTTACCGACTGCCAAGGACGGGAAGGTCAGTCCTCATAAGATACCATTCCACCGTTTGCTATAAATGTTAACAACCTTGACCTTTTATGGAAGAAACAAAGTGCCTTCCTGTACTTGCTAAGCACAGATCCTAAAGCTTCCCTCCAGGGCAGCCTGGAAAGTTCATCTTCTGCCAGACAAATATTTGAAGACAATAGTTAACTGAAAAGAATGAATAAGAGGTGTGCTAGGGCTTGTGATTCAACAGAAGACGCTCAGAGTGGTTTTTTTTGTTGTTGTTTTTTGTTTTTTGGCCCAGAGCAGCATTAACCTTGATAGCAGTGTGTGGCTTTTGGGACCAAGAGGAGAGGTGACAGGTGTTTTTCAGGGAGGTCAATGAGCCGCAGACAGAAGGGTTCCGAAGAGTCAAACGCCAGCCCCTCGGCAGCCATGCTGGGGAGGTCAAGGGAGTCTCAAGCCACCCTATTCTGTTGAGAGAAGGAAGACATGATGGGCAGGATGTGGTCTTAGCCCGGGAGAGTCTCTGGTCAAGAAGTGATGCCTGATAATGGCCGGGGAAGACATATGTTGACACTGGGCAAGTGTCAGACCAGAAGCGACATAAATCCCACCCACCGCCACCATGACAGGTGACAGGTGAGGGGGCCAGAGGAGACCGTGGGAGGAGCACTTGTACCTGCACCCACAGAAAGTGCCATGATTAAGACTGTGGAAGGCACCAAGGGCGTGGGGACTGACAGTGAGAAGAAATATAGGCTTCCTGATAAACCCCATACTAGTTTACTCGGGCTTCCGTAACGAATGACAACAGATGGGGTGGCTTAAGGAAGATACATCAGTTTTCTCCCAGTTCTGGAGGCTGGACGTCTGAGATCAAGGGGTTGGCAGGGTTGGCTCCTTCTGAGCTCTCTCTCCTCCGCTTGTCTTCTCCCTTCCCCTGCTGTGTAAGCCTATGTCCTCATCTCTTCTTCTTTTTATAAATTTGTATTTAAATTCAATTTAATTAACATAGAGTGTATTATTAGTTTCAGGGTAGAAATCAGTGATTCATAAGTTGCATAGAGCACCCAGTGTTCATTACATCACATGCCCTCCTTAATGCCTATCACCCAATTATCCTACCCCCCCACCTCCCCCCCAGCAACCCTCAGTTTGTCTCCTAGAGTTATGAGTCTCTTATGGTTTGCCTCCCTCTCTCTTCTCACCTATCTTATTTTTCCTTCCTTCCCTCTCTGATTCTCTGTTTTGTTTCTTAAATTCCACATATGAGTGAAATCATATGGTATTTGTCTTTTTCTAAGTTATTTCGCTCAGCACAACACCCTCTAGTTCCATCCACATCATTGCAAATGGCAAGATCTCATTCTTTTTGATGGCTGCATAGTATTCCATTGTATAGCTATGCCACATCTTCTTTATCCATTCACCTGTCAATGGACATCTGGGCTCTTCCATATTTTGGCTATTGTGGACATTGCTGCTACAAACACTGGGTGCAGGTGTCCCTTTGAACCTTTATGGTTGTCATCTCTTCTTCTAAGGACCGGAGTCATGTTGGATTAGGCCGCACCCTGATGACCTCATTTCAACTTAATTACACCTTTGAAAACCTTACCTTCAACTGCAGTCACATTCTGAGGTACTCCAGGTTAGAACGTCAACATATGAGTTCTGAGGGAGACAGTTTTGTCCGTAACACCCCATAATGTTCTTTTTAGACAGCCCATTCTCAGGCCTTGAACATAGCTGATTATTCTATTATAACTGCATAGAAAAATAACCCGGGCTTAAAGCATCCTTTGTTTGTTCTGTTGACTTCCGATCACTTTTTCGGGGCCAAAGCAGACCCACAGTAGCCTTCCAGGCTCTGCCTAAAAATATAGTTTGAGTGAACACCTCTCAGCAAACCAGAAAGTATTTGTTAATGAAATCTATCAGAACCTTGCAAATTAATTATTCATGCCGTGTCATATAAAGTGATAACCTGTTGTGAGTTGTTGTTGTTTTTTTTGTCTTTTCCTGGAAGCCTAGCTAGATTGTTAAATTTTGGCCCAGGGAGAGGTAGATATTAGTGATCTTTGGGAGAAGAAGTTAATAATTCAAAATGATGCATCATGGGCACTTCTGTACAAATGTGGATCAGTCACTGTTTCAAGAGGTTTAGAGAAGAAAGTGATATGACATGTTCTTTTGCCTGTAGGTCCTCTGCAAAAGGCAAAGGAAGCCTTATCCATCAAGAAAACTGCTAGGGTTCTTTCTAAATTTTTTGAAGCATGAATACTCAATATAGTTATCTTTATATTTTCCCTGTTGGATTTCTCATTTTAAATAGGCATGAAGACTAGTTTCTTATATTGCTGGACGTATAAAATTCACATTGAAGTTTGCTATTATACTCAAACATAAAATAGCATACATTTTTTTATCTCCTATGAAAACCCAAATTCATCAGAAACTTATTAATTCAAACTTGCCTAAGAGCTTCTGATGCCCAAGGGTCTTTAAAAGATTATGGTTTTACTCTACATGCCTACAGAGGAGCCCTCATATTATTCGTAACAATAGCTAACATATACAAAGTTCCTATTCTGGACCAGGCACTCTGCTATGTGCTTTACATGGCAACACTTCATTGGATTCTAGCAGTAACTGTAAGGTTAGCGTGATTGTATCTTCAAATTCCCAAAGCTTAGAGAGCTTACATAGCTTGCCCAAAGTTATCCAGCTAGAAAGTATGGGAGCTGGCAGTCAAACGCAAGGCTGCCAGTCCCCACACCCTGACTCCCAGCTGCATGGCGCCCAACCTCCCACCCGGTGGAGATCAGGGGGATCCAAGATGGCGGTCAGAAGTCCCTCTTCTGACAACAGGTACTGACTGCATGCACTGGGGGAGACTCTGTGTTAGGTACTATTTATACCAAAATGGAAGAGAAATTGTTCTTGCCTTCCAGAAGCCCTGAGCCTAGAAGAGGAAGAAAGCCACACACAGACTGGGTTGACTGGCCCATGACATGTTTAGTGCCACGGCAAGAAGAGAAGTTCACCTTCTCCCATTCCATCTCCCATCACCCTCTCAACTTTGGGGGTACACCTAGTTACATGTCAGCTGGGTATACCTTTCCTTTTGTTTCTTTTCCCTTCCTTTTTTTCTTTCGCTTCTCTTCACTTCTCTTCTTCTCTCCCCTTCCCTTCCCTTCCTATCTATCTCTTCCTTCCTTCCTTCCTTCCTTCCTTCTTTCTTTCTTTCTTTCTTTCTTTCCTTCTTTTCTTTCTTTCTTTCTTTCTAAACTAGAACATGACTCGCTGACCCCATGGGAAGAGAAACTCCCTTTTTGCATTCCTCCACCGTCTCTGAGATGGGAATCAGGACACACCTAGCGGCCAAGTGTGGGAAGCCAGGTAAACCGCCGGCTCCCCCAGCCCGCTCTGGACCACTCCTGATTCTTCACGAGGCCCACACTCAGGGCCTGGTTGGGATTCTGGGCGCTGCATGCCGGGGCTGTCTTGTGTCCCGGCGGAAGGGGAGCAGGCCCCTGAGCACCGGTCCCTGACAGGACGTCGAGGGTGCCTCACCTCACCCCGCTGCCCCATCGGTTACGCACCCCCAGCCCCGCACCTGCCAGTAGGCCTCGCAGCAGCGGCAAATGCCTGACGCGTCTGTCGGGGCTTGGGGGGTGTCAGCGACGTCCCCGGCAGCGCCAGGACTGGATCGATGAGGATCACCTACGGAATTCTGAGCGACGAAGGACAGAGGGTCAGAGGAGACGAGTACTTGCTCGTGGCTGGGCAAGAGGCCCTGGCTGAGGGCACTAGGGGGATTTTTTCCGTCTCTCCACTCTGTGAAAGAGGCAGAAAGCAGGGTCCTGGAGAAGCGTTCACAGCTTCTCTGCTCCCCGGGGCCGGATGTCTCTGCTGCATCTGCGAGGTCTTGTGGCCAGGATGGAAAAGCTTCTCCCTCTGCCCCACCCCAAGTCTGGATCCCAGGGAAGCCAGGCTGCTTTACATCGGCGTCCAGGCATCCGGAGCAGACCCTCCCGGTTTCTTCCTGCTCTGACCCCGTGTCTGTCTCCGCCGCGGCGCCTCAGGCTCCGCTGAACACGCTGGTTTTTCTCTTTCTGCGCCCTTGAAAGCGCAGCGGAAGAAAGCAAGTGCCATTAGCTCTCTCAACGAGAGCCTTCGTTCCAGAATATGAATTTGCTTCTTGGCAAGAGGTTCCAAAAATAAAAAGTTAAAAGCGATGCCTTCAGGAACTTTCAGGATAGCTCAGTGTCTCCAGACTTGCAGACTGTGACTATTCTGAACACCATGGCTCTTTAAGAAAAAGAAAGAAAAGAAAAGGCCCTTACCAAAAAAAGCAAAGGCTCTCAGTTTTCTGACATTTCTTCAGTCTCCCCAAAACGCACGCTTGCCAGCGGCAGGGAATGATGATGCGGCAGGTCGCCGGCGACTTTCTCTTTCAATGACACACCTCCCTCCCGCCACCTCTGGTGGCTCCGGACTCCAGCTGGTTGACCCAGTTCAGCGAGAACGTGATGCCGGAGAGTTCTCGAGCTTCTCCATTCCTGCTTGCAGACGGGGCGGCGGTGTTGGTGCTGGTGTTCCTTACCAACTCACCAGGCTTCGCGGCAAGCTAGCCATTGGCCATGCCACGTGTGGGCACACAACCAACTCTGGCATTTTCCCGGTGTCGCCGAAGAAAAATGAACTGTCCCTCAAGCCGGCAACTACCGGGAGACGTTAGCGCATCTTGCCGAGTGCCTGAGAGGCAGCAAGTACTGGTTAAAAGCAATTTGAAGGGCTTATTATGTCTTCATATGAAAGCCATCTTTCCCCCAGGATGTGTTTATTACTAAAGTAATACTCTAGCAACATTAACATCACAAAAAAGCAGAAATAGTTGACTTACAGTATCTTCATCTGAACACACCTGCTGGAAATAAGACCGCAAGTACCTTTCTGTAGCAAGTCTTTGTCCATTTTTCTGCTGATTTCCTTAGGATATATCCCTGGAAGAGGCATTATTGGCTCTAATCTTTAGATTAGACATCTAATCTAATCTAATCTTTAGATTAGACATTTGGATTGGACATCTTTGAAGAATGCCAGATAGCTTTCCAGAAATAGTGTTTCACTGCCTCATTGTTGCTTAATTTACGTTTCTCTGAATATTAATGACCCGGAGCAATACTTTAAATATTTATTAGCCATTTACGTATCTTTCTATGAATTATTTCTTCACTTTCTCTGTCCCTACACCTTTTCTACCAATTTGAATGGACTCTTTTTTTTTTATTAAGACTATCATATTTGTTGCCAAAATTTCCATTTGTCTCAATTTCATGGAGATTGTGATATATAATTGCAACGCTACGCCATCCGCTGCAGGCTTTATGCTTATGTTCTGTTAGTTCCTTACGTTAAGCACAAGAGGCAGCTTACCATATACCCATTAGACGGATGAGCATATAATAATAATGAAATAAAATAGTAATAACAATAACAATGTCTAACAATGAGCAATTACCATGCTCTGGGTATTCTTATGGGCACTTTAAATATACTATTAACACACGTAATGCCCAAAAACACTCCCATAGGGTAAGAAAGATTATCATTCTCGTTTTATAGAGCAGAAAACTGAGGACAAAAAAGTAAATGTAAAACGTAAAACGTAAAAAGAAGTTAAGTAAACTGTTCAAGGACACACAGCAGGGAAGTGGCAGGAGTCAGAGTAGGGGAAGTTCTGGAACTTGCCCCAAGTCACAGGACTAGCCCAGGATATGGATGCACGGCCGGTCCTCGGCCTGACTGAATCCACAGCCCAGGTCCTTCAGCTTCTCTGTGGTCCTTGTCTACTCACCTGTGACATTTGGCCTGGCTTCCATCATATTTAAGACCTGCATTTATATGACTCTTGCTGTCTTCTTTTTTTTTTTTTTTTTAAGATTTTATTTATTTATTTGAGAGAGAGAGAGAGAGAGCACAAGCTGGGGGGCTGGCAGAGGGAGAGCTAGAAGCAGGGAGCCTTGACGTGGGGCTCGATCCCAGGACTCTGGGATTATGACCTGAGCTGAAGGCAGACGCTTAATCCATTGAGCCCCCCAGGCACCCCCTCTTGCTGTCTTCCTTCTCTCTCATCTTTTGTTGCATCAATTATGTCTTTTGTTGCATAAGATCTCATTTGTTACACAGCTTTGGAAGAGAAACATTTTATATTTTTTTCTGTGGACCCTCCCCTTATCTGGGTTTTGGCTACTCAGTGCCACATAACACCCAGAGTACACGAAAATGATGAAACCATCAGGATTATGCTTTAAGGGGAGACACTCGTTTCTCCAATGTGAATTATATATCTCGGTTTTATTCTTCTGTGTTGAAGGCTGTGGCTATTCCCAGAAGTCATGTTCCTATATGGCATTGAAGTGTGTGGTTGGGACATGTAGACCTTCTGTGATTTTTCCTTAGCAAACGCTCATGAGACCAGCAAGAAGGGGGGGTGTGGAAAGCACGCCCGTGTGTCAGGGATGAGCCCATGGGTGGAGTGCAGGCCAGAGCAAGGGGCCAGCACAGAGTTAGGGTCTTGCTGCTGGACAGCGATGCCGTGTCCCATGCAGCTTGCACGAACCCAACCACACACGCTTCAGAGTGATCATATGAGAGTACATTTTCCTGCTTCTTGGAATGTCTTTGACTTCTAAATATTCTTATGTTGCGCTTGCAGCAGGCAGCTAAGTTACTGGTGGGTAACATCTATCCCTTTGAGCTTTGCTTTGCTAGAGTGGTTTCTGAGTAGCCTGCACTCCAAGGAGAGTAAGCTCTCCCACGAAATAGGGGGTCTCTGGAGTTTCCCCTGAGTGCTCAGCAAACACCAGCTGGGCTGGTTGGAGCTCAAGTGTCTCCCAGTTCTGTGTGAGCTCTGGGACTAGCTCAGTTTCCACACCCAGGTCATGCTTTGCTCGTTGTGGGCGTTTCCATGTAGCCTCACACTCAGCAAAGAATGAGCCTTACAATGCACGGTTCTTGCCTAACTCCCTGCTTCCCAGAACCCTGCCTTGAATTTCCAGCTGCCTCAGCCTCCCCAAGTTTCAAGTTCTACCTCCTCAACGAGGAGAGGTGGCCCTGCTGCGTACCTGTCCCTCCTCCCGTGATCTTGAGATAAAGCCAGACAATTGTAGGGGCACCACATTTGTTTTTTCTTCCCCTGGGTTCCCGGTCCTGTGCTACCCGGGGTCCCCAAGTCTGAAGACAGCTGATGCACAGTCCAATGCCTGAAAACAGTGTGTCCCGTTTTCCGGTTGTTTATGGCGATGGTGGGCAGGGGGTGAAGTCCCATCCTTATCACTCCAGCATAGTTGCACAAGAGCGAGAACAAGTTAGATACCACGGGTGGATATGGTTGAGGAGAAACGCCCAAGCTCGAATCTGCTTCTCCCTCGATTGGTCTTGGGGTCCTCAGGCTCCTCTGGGCTGAGTGTTCAGATGCTGCCCCAAAGCTGTCTTTTTCCCACACTGTGGCTCCTCGGTTCGAGTTAATTACTTCATCTGGTTCGCATTCCAAAAGCAGAGATCGGTCCCAGCAGGAGGAAACACTCTCTGGTTGGGTTTACGGAGTCTCCAGCTGCACCCGCTTTCCCAGGACCGGTTTTACTCCACACAACTGTCACCCTACGGGCTGATGTGGGAACCCCGTCCCCTCCGAGACACAGCTTCGAACCTTAGATCCCCTCGTAGAGGCTGGGTGAGCCTGAGCTGGGGCCTAGCGCTATGCAGCTTTGCTCTCAGCCTGGGACTGGTCTTCTCTCTTCCAGAACGCTCTGCGACCAATATCGCACTGTTCCTGCGCACTTGTTTCCGTTTTAATGGGGGGGGGCTGCTTCTGCCAATGACATTTTTATGCCCCTCCGCTTTCTCTAACAGAAGGATCTGGGGACCGCAAATCTGAGCGGGTTTGGGGCTCAATTTTCACTCCTCCTCCTGCAGGCTAAGCCTTCCTGTCCTCGTGAGTACGTGACCGTGACCTACGGAGACGTACGTTGCCCACCTTGGAGGGCGGCTGGGGCAATGAGACGACTCCGTGCCCGTTTACCTTTCAGCTCTCTGGTGCGGCTTCTCCACTCACCTCTCCATGGAGCCTGCCTCTGTCAGCGTCACCGGCGTCTGCCGTGTTGCCAGATCGCAAAGGCTTCTCTGTTTCCCACCTTACGAGATGACGTACGCATGTTTGATACGGTAATCACTACCTTTTTATCTTGAAACCCTTAAAGAATTTTTTTCCATGATAACCTATTCTGGTTTTTCCTCTGCCTCTCTGGCCATTCCTTGGCTGGCTCCTGTTCTTCTAGCCCAATCTCCACACCACTGGTCTCGCTCGCATTAAATTTTATTCAGGTTTTTAAATTTTTATTTATTTTATTGTTAAATTTATCATTATTATTCTTATTATTATTTTGGAGAGAGAGCAGAGAGGAGGGGCAGAGGGAGAAGGAGAGAGAATCTTAAGCAGGCTCATGCCCAGCTTGGAGCCCTACACGGGGCCTGACCTTACAACCCTGAGATCATGATCTGAGTTGGGATCAAGAGCCGGACGTTTTGGGGCACCTAGGTGGCTCAGTGGGTTAAAGCCTCTGCCTTTGGCTCAGGTCATGATTCCAGGGTCCTGGGATCGAGCCCCACTTCGGGCTCTCTGCTCAGCGGGGAGCCTGCTTCTCCCTCTCCTCCCTCTCTGCCTGCTTCTCTGCCTACTTGTGATCTCTCTCTCTGTGTCAAATAAATAAATAAATAAATCAACGAGTTGGATGTTTAATCAACCATGCCCCAGGTCCCTAATTGACTCAATTTTAATTGTATGTATTATGTACGCATGCATGTATGTATTTATTCATTCATTTTAATTTTATTTAATTTTAATTCGAAAAACTCATCCTCTAAAATCGTGGGTGTATACGTCTTAGAGTATAAAATATTTGAGTATGGTGGCATGTGTATAACATTTTGAATGAATGTGCACGTAGGGAGTATAGGCTAGCCACGTCCACTGATGGAGGTGAGATCAGGAACTCTGCGGAGGGGCCACTGCTCTAAACGTTGGAGATCTTCAGAGCTTCTCCTCTTCCACGTCCCCTGAACGATCACACCCACTTCCATTCATATGCCCATCCCTCCTCAACTGACGAGTCTATGCAGACCTCTCTTCCAAACCCTAACTCATGTATTTAATTTCCTTCTTTAACAATCTCCTGTGCATTATACAGACTTCTCCAACCAAAGAGCCCCCAAACTGAACTCTGCAATTTCTCGCCTAAATATGCTCCTCTTCCAGGCATTTCCCCCAGCATGCTCATTCCTTGAGGACACCAAGCTGGTCTGGTTGTCCTTGCCCTGACCCCTGTTACCCCCCAGGACTTTTATCTCTGCTGCCTACTTCCTGTCATCCTTCAAGGACCAGCTGCTTAATCACTTAATCTGTCTTCTTTTCCAGCATCTCTGCCCCTTTCTTACTCATTCTTTGATTTTCCTTTGGGAAGTCCTGAGCAGTCTTGATGGGGCAGGGTGTCAAGGGTCCAATTTCCCCAATTCATTCCCACCAGCCCCCCAAGCAGGGGTCACATGGCCCCGGGGAAGCCAGTAAGTTGAATTTTGCTCCGACTGACCCAAGGGAGAGAAATAGTGGGGACATATGTCTTCTGAGGGTGACACCTGGAGAAGGCTACCAGTTGGCTCCTACTCTCAGGTCCCTCAACTTCCACAGTTAACTTGTTAGTGTCTACCCTGATTCTCTGAACTACCCCATCTTCTTTTGTGTAACCTCCTTATTTTCACATAAGTCGGCCCCTCTTCCTGTCGCTTACCCACAAAGAAGCCGAACTGATACACTTCCCGATCTAAATTTGGGCCCACCTGATCCTCTGTCTTACACGGCACCCACTGTACTTTCCTAGGGTGACGGTACCCAAGTATCCCAACCTGGTGCCTTAAAGCAACACAAATTTCTCGTCTCACGGTACTGAAGGCCGGAAGTCCAGAGGCAAGGTGTTGCCAGGGCCATGCTCCCTCTGGGGCCTTTACTGGAGGATCCTTCATGACCTCCGTCTAGCGTCTGGTAGCCCCTGGCCCGAGGTGCTCCTTGGCTTGTGGTAGCACAATTCCAATCTCTGCCTCCAACCTCCCCTGGCCAGATTCCCCCTCTGAGTCTCTGTCTTCACATGGCATTCTCCCCTCTGTGTCTCTCTCCTTTTCTTATAAGGACACCAGTCCTGTTAGATAAAGAGCTGACCCTCCCCCAGTATGACCTCCTCTTAACTTGGCTAATTACATCTACAATGCCCTCATTTCCAAATAAGCTCCATTCTGAGGACCTTGTACTAGCCCTAGAACTGGGGACTAGAAATACAACATACACTTTGGGGAGACACAGTTCAACCCATAATAGCCCCCTATTTTTTCTTTTGGAGCTCTTCCACTATTGACGATTATATTTTTGTGAGCGTATTTGTTTAGGGCATATCCCCCCTCTTAGTCCATGAGGGCAAGAACTGGGTCAGTTTGATCCCCACTGTGCATCCAGAGCCTAGCACCAACCCTGTTATAACTATGATGTCAGAAAGAACAGCTAGCTAATACCTGGCCCATCAAAGACTCAGAGAAATGATAATTCTTTTGATTCTTTAGGGAGCTCCTGGAAATTTTGCACTGTAAGTATCTTACCAGAATCTACTGTATTCTGTGTGTCCAAGGACAGAAAAGAGGGAGGAGCTAAGATACCCAAGGGATTTTCTTCTCTAAATATTAAGAGTCCTATGTAGCTAAGGAATGGAATGGCCCTGTCTGGCCCCCCGTGTCTCTGAGGGAGTCACGAGCTCCCAAATTAGAATGAGCATCCCCACCCCCCAGCCTGGGATGTTGTGGGGGCACGGAAAGCCCTCAAGCTGTCTGGAAGAGTGTCTACAACCCTGCCAGGGCTCATCCTTTACCCGGGCCATCC
>RCUC01132307.1:0-48841 GCA_003697995.1 Taxidea taxus jeffersonii | reverse complement strand
AAAAAAAAAAAAAAGCTAATTCTGGGTATTACCATTTTAGAAAACAGGACAAGAATGAGGACTTAAAAAGTTATTCTATGAGAAACCCCCTTTCTAAAAATTAGCAATCTTGGCCCTTTTGCTCCCCCAAACCTCTTAGCATAGGCAACTATTCCTCTTTTTGTCTCTATGGATTTGTCTATTTTAGACACTTCGAATAAATGGGAATCAAACACAATGTGGTATTTTGTGGCTAGTTTCACTTAGCATAAGATTTTCAAGGTTCACCCTTGGTGCATGTATTAGTACTTTCTTTTCTACAGCTGACTAATTGTATGGTGACAACATGTTTTATATACCCATTTGTCAGTGGATGGCCATTTGGGTTTCCACTTTTTGATTATTAGAAAGAGGAACACTGATGTACACGTTTACGCAGACATGTTTTCATTTCTCTTAGGTAAACCTCAGATAAGAATTGGTGGCACAGATGTTAACTATACTTTACCTTTTAGAAACTTCAAGATTCTTTTGTAAAGTAGCTACACCATTTAGGACTGAGACTTTTAAATTCTGTATCCCCAAGGGCCAGTACAGTAAACTTTTTGGTTATATATAGTATTTGTTTATCAATACAAAGTCATACATGCACCCTCCTCATTAAGCCCTGTCACTTTTCATATGTAAAAAAAAGAGCACATTATTGGTTTAAACCTCTACAGAGGAAGAAAAAAGGGAAAGTCTGACGTATGTGCTCATTTAACCATCTGGTCTCAGAAATATGGGCATAGTTGCACTGAATGCCAATCATGTTTTTAGTTCATTTGTTCATATGATAACAGTGCTAAAACCAGTGATTTTTCTTATGCATAAAATGACCAATTTCTCTTTTGTGAAGTGTTACTCACTGGAAGAATCTCAAATGCCTGTAGTGTTCCACTGTTTAGTGTTATTGTTTCCGAGTCAACAGTAGCAGCAGGGGACTCTGTTGAAGCTGTAGTAGGAACAAAGACAACAGTAAATAAAATACATAATCTCATAGTGAATAATTTGCCTAGAAACCTGAAGTCATTTAAATTTCTTATGAGAAGCAATCTTATCTGGAATGGCACCCATTAGGGGCTGGCTCATATCCAAATCCAGCCCACTACCAGTTTTTGTGAAAAGTGTTACAGGAACATGGCCATACCTGTTTTCCACAGCTGCTTCTGCACTATAAAGGCAGAGTTGACTAGCTGTTAGAGAGACAGTACCTGCTAACCCTTGATAGAGATCACAAAATATTTCTAGTATTAGAAGTGAGGGGGGAAAAAAAAAAAAGAAGTGAGGGGAAAACACTAAGGCTAACTTGCAAGTCAATAGGAACTTGGTAAAAAATAAATTTTCCTGGACATTCTGATAAGCAGTATTAGGTTCCTGAACAGGAGTCCCCAAACACCAGGCTTCAGTTTAGCAGCATTACTCTTGGGCCATGTAAACCTGAGTAAATGGCTTGCTTTGAATCTACCAGTGTTAGTGTTCAGAGACTTTATCTGTCCTGCCTACCTCCTGTAGTCGTTAGGAGGAACCGCAAACATGAAATAAAAATATTTCCAGGGCGCCTGGGTGACTCAGTCGGTTAAGTATCTGTTCAGCAGGGAGTCTGCCCTTTGCACTCCCCTGCCTCCCACCCCTGGTTTGTGCGTGCTCGCCCTCTCAAATAAAATCTTAAAAAAAGAAAACCAAAAAATAAAGGTAATGCTACATTTGGGAGACTAAGCAGCACTTAGAGATCACACAGTATATTATCTCTTTATAGGTGTGTCAGTTGAGGGTTCAGACTTGAGCAGTGTTGGTCACACCCTATCAAGGATATAAGGAGTTAAGAGTAATCAGATGAAATGTGATCTCAATTCCACCTGTAGATAAATCCCTGTGAGAAATGATTTGGAATCATCTTGCAATGTGCAGCGTTTATTCCTAAAATACTTCTCAGTCGGAAAGGATATGAGACACCTTTCAAAAGAAATGCACTTGATTCATGTTACTATTTCTCTAGTTGATGGAATCTAAAACCAAACCTAGAATAATTTGAAGGGATTCCAGATAAATAACCTTTGTCATGGGTAAGCAAACTGGGCAGGGACAAATTGTGGCCCAAGACTAAGAATGGTTTTTACATTTTTTAAGGACTGCTTAAAAACCAGAAAATCCCACAAAGACCTATGTGGGCTGCAAAGTTTAACATGTTTATATTTACTATTCTGGCTCTAAAGTTTGCGGGTCCCTGATTCCTAACATAAAGGAAGAAACAATCATAGGAGATTTTAGCCTGAATGCAAAGAATAACTGGCATGGTATAAAACTCTTACTAACATTTCTTGCTGGAAGAAATAAAATTATTCTACATATTTTAAAAAAGCCATCCTGCAAATATTAAGGTACCAGTGTCTGCATTCCCAATAAGTACAGTCACCCCAACAGCCAGAGGAAGTTCTAACAATCTCTGCACAATCTATAACCAATAGTAGCTCTCATTATTTATGGCGGACCAGGTTTTTCAATTCTTCAGGCTATAAAGTTAAATAAGCAGAGGGCTGAAGAAAAATTCTTCATGCTTTTTTATACTGGTAGAAAGCTAAAGCAAATAACCAAACTTAAATTAGAATATTAAGACAGGCATGATCATTTTAAAGGTCTCCAAGGTAACCTTGACAGTTACTGGATATATGGGTGTATGTAGGGTCACCATGACCAACAGGCAGCCCAGTGATTCTCAAAATGGTGTCATAGGGTATATCTGAAAATCCTTAGGGTGTTTTTATTTGCCATCATGATTAGGAAGTACTACTGGCATTTTGTAGGTGAGTCAAGGGACACTAAGCATCCTGCAGTGTGTAGGACAGCCCTGCCCACAATCAGTTATCTCAATCAAAATGCTAATAATCCCCTGGCTGAGATAACATACAGCAATTGGTGTACTTTTGCCAATGACCTTTCCATAGGCATAGCATTTAGGTGAACAAAAGAAACGAGAAAAAAGTGAAGAATCATCTGATTCTGAGGATTTTATTCTCACTTCTTTTCTGTTACTCTGTCACGGAAAAAAAGGTAGAACTATCAAATCCTCTCCCTATAACAATTGTTCGGTTCTCATAATCTCATTAAACAGAAAAAATATCAGAGGCTTTAAAAAAAAAAAAAAAAAGGATAAAATAGTTCCCAAAGGAAAACTGGCTCTTCTTGAAGAAAATCTCAATCTCCTCAAACCCATTTCTTCTACATGTGACTTCAAATCCACCCCCAATCTGTGTGTCTCTGGTTAATTATTACAAATGATGTGCCACCTTAGGCAGCTTGTCCAGCTGATTTTAGGTCATAGTCTATGAATCATTAATTCTTTGCAACCTCTAAAAGTAAATGATTTAAAATGGTTTATTATGGCTGGGAAGTTCTGTCACACACTCATCTTTTGTGCAAATATTAAGCTAATGAACATAAAATGCCTTAGACTGTTTCTGTCAACTTGCACAAATTTCTGTCAACATTCTAGAAGAATGAAAGGTATTACCAAAGCCATTACCAAATCATAGAGGTCCAATAGCAAGGAGTCTCCAATAGACACTTACAGACATGAGTGATTTGGACTGGAATCTGCAAGGCTGTCATGGGGCTTGGAGAGATGGCTGCATTGTCTTCCAAGCGGGCGACTCTGATCTGAACATGCTGTACACTGGAATTGGAATTACTGTTTGGAACTCCAGATCCTGATTTATTCTCCAAAAGCGTTGGGTTGTTTTTTTGATTCTCATGTAACTGTTTAAGACCTTTTATTAAGACTGAAGGGAGATGGGTAGACAAAAAGAACATTGATTCTCCGACAGACCACCATCTAAGCAGCAGGGGAGGTGGGGGTAAGGAGGGAAAGTATCTGGAATAAATAATTGCACACTGCATGTGAGATCTAAGCAAAATAACAATAAAAATATTTTAAAGCTACAACCTGTCTGGAAATTTCTGGAAACATTATCCATCACAAGAAATTAAAAAAATTCCTAACAGAATGTTCCTCTTGCCACCTAAGATACATTGAAAAAAAAAAAAAATAGCCACTGTGAGGAACATGAAAATAAGACCTTTGTTATTATGTCCTAGGGCTTCAGGATAAAATTCTTATTATTTTGGGAGAATACTGTTAATGCAAAATAGCTTATTTCCTTAATCAGCTGGCTGTGAGTTGAACTCACAACTCGAGAGTAGCAGCTCATCTTTTCCAAACAGTAATATGTAACTACCTTGAATTCTTGTGCAGGGAAGTCAAATCTAGACTTGCCCCCCTCCTATCAATCCCCTCAGGTGGCAACTGCAACCTGGGTGGGTTTATGTCACCTTAGTATTCATTCACTTTTCTGGTTTTAACATTAGATTTATAAATTTGTAACTATGAACTTAATTTTTAAAAATCTTATTTTCAGGGTGCCTGGGTGTGGCTCAGTGGTTTAAGCCTCTGCCTTCGGCTAAGGTCATGATCTCAGCGTCCTGGGATTGAGCCCCACATCGGGCTCTTTGCTCAACAGGGAGCCTGCTTCTCTCTCTGCCTACTTGTGATCTCTTGTCTGTCAAATAAATAAATAAAATCTTAAAAAAAATTTACTTTCATCGAGCCAAAGTTCTTCAGTATTTAATTTTCCTTTGAAGAAATGCAAGTTGGAGCACTATATCAAGGGGCATGAATTTGACTGCCTTAATTAAATGGACTGTACATCTTAGTTTCACACCTGAATGCAAAGCAGGCAATGAGGGACAAACATGCTTGTGCCTCGCTTTTATTTTAAGCAAACCCAACTTAGGATCTCTAAATTTACATCATAAATGAATTATGAATTTATAGTCTTAATACTATAAAATCACCAAAGAAAATCTCTAAACGGCAAACCCATTTATGTGAAGTTATTCAACATTTAAAAGTTGATTTAAACCTGTTTTCAGAAATACATTTTTGTACACAATATGTAAAATTATTTTCTTCTTCACAGTTATATGAGAACAAGAATGTACGTAAATGTGTCTATTTTCATCTTATGTGCTTTGAGAATTACACATCACATCAACTCTTCTCAAGGGAAGAAAAGACAGCCAAAGAAATAGGGATGTTTCAGTGAAGATCTGCTAAGATTCGTATCTCTTTAGTTAAGGCAAAGAACGTCTGAGCTCTATCTAAGTCCTGAGGAGTAAATATGGTTAAGACAAGGGAAGGCCTTAAGAAGCAAAAATACATTACCAGGGAACGAAACATCCTTATGATTTGCAATCTGCCTTTTGATGGTCCACCATTTACTTCGAAGCCATTGTGGTGAACGGACACTGCTCCATCCCTCCGCTAACAGATCCCAGTTGATGTCATTTTCATCAGCTACATCAAGCTCTGCTATCCTACAGGTTACAAAACAGACATCTGTTAGGCGTTAATTTATTTCTCTGGAAGAACCCTCCCCTGACTACACATGATGGCACTGGCAATAAAGGGGATAGCAGCTTATGTCATGGAGATGCGACTGTTAATTGCATGGGAAAGGACTGCAAGGGTACAGAACTGCCCCCACAGCTAGGAGCTATGACTAGCACTATCAAGAGTCTTTTGTTAATGGTACAAGCAATGGACCAGACTATAAATGGTCAGAAGCCAATGAAACACTGTAAAGGCAAGGGAGTAGCTAAACGTTGGAATAGGATAAGAACAGTGTTAGTGGAAAAGTGTTTTGTAATGTGTTGCAGTGTGCCATAGCAAGTTATTTCCTAGATCTGAGCTCTTCCACATCTGTAATAAATAAAAACGTTTAGAAATGAGCTATTTGCAGATGACTAGTTGAAATAAGTATATTAAAAACAAAACCCAAAATAAAATGATAAAAAGACAAAAACAATACTCTAGCAGCAACCAAAACAAAAACCACTAATATAATAGTTCCACTAGATCTGGGGTATGAGTGTTCTCTTTGTTCTCTAGCTTCAACTGTCATGATGATGTCGATTTTCAGGAGGGAGGAGTTTTTATTACTTTGGTGTCTCAAACATGTCCTTGCTGGAATTTCTGCCTCCTTGAGTCAGAGTCTTAATGGTTATACCAGCTAACTTAAAAACAACAACAACAAACAAAACTCAGGATTACTACCTTAAAGCTATTTTTGGATACGTATGAAATGGAAGTGCCTGACTGGGTCCAGTGGGAAGGTGTGGGGGAATTGTAGCCTGGGCCCCCTGCTTGGCAATCTTAGCACAGTCACCCAAGATTGAAGGGCATGGAGACCGAATCGCCCTCTTCCCCTGCACATGGTGCCCCTCTGCTAGCGCTGAGGCACATTGGTGGGACAGTGGCAAGCTGCAATGCCACTGTCTGTGCCATACCTGTTCTGTGGGGAGAGAGAGGACTTCAGTCTCCATGCGTTCAATCTGGTACTTTGCACGAGCACTAAATCCACTAAAAAGGAACAAACACAAAATAAAAGAGCTCAATATGAAATGCATGGGATCTGAAGGATCCTCCGTGGACCCATTCTCTATGGAAAGGATGCTTTTCAGACATTAGGCATCTAAGGAAACCAAAAGAGGAAGTATCAATCAAGCCACCTATTGCTGCTGAGCAGCTTTTGTCTTTAAAGGACTTAGGACACAAACCTGAGGATGAGATTGATTTCATCTTCCTTGGTCCATTCAGTTCCTCCACTCTGTTTCCAGTTCAGGTAGTTGAGCCATTTAGAACGACACTGCTTTTCTGAGCGGGTACCCACTCGCTCTGCCACAGCTGCCCATGACACACCCTGTGTCACTATGTCACCTGGCTCAGTGCTTGTCAATTCATGAACCACCTCTGCAAGTCTCTTTTCCTCTTCTTCTGTCCACTTCCCTGAAAGAAGAAAATCATTGAGTCTATTACTGCTATTTTTTTTTTTTTTTCCAAATCAGATTCAGCCCTGATGGGAAGTATGCAGTAGCACCAGTAAGTTATTTCTGAATGACCCTGGGGCGGGAAACTGCACGTATCTACTAAGACGATTACGTCTGACTAGGCCAGTAAGGTTCTTGATACCAAAGAAAATACAGAATCCTGATGAAAAACACTGACTGACTCCTTGAAGAAAGAAAAACTACCCAGTACATACCTAGAAAGAATTATACAGTCAGCCGCACTAATCCTAAGTGGGAAGAGCTTCATGGCGGCGAGATGGACACAACCTCACAAAATTTTTCCTTAGTCTTGCCTAAAATTCCTTGCTCTGCAGAAGTGGTATAAGCTCAACAGATATCCTTCACTAGAGGAATGAATGGTGAGACAAGTGGAGTAATTCCTATGGGCTCCTACCCAGTTTAGTAAATTGAAAACTAGGTTTATACTATCTCCTTTCCCCACCAGCCCAACTCTAAGAAACTGCGATAGAACAGAAGGCTGAGACTGGTATTCACACACGATTTTACTCCAGGTTTTTCCCAAAGCCATAAACCAGTAATGACATCAAATAATCTGCTTGGTCTTTTCTTAAGGAACTTGAGCAGAAAAACAAGGTTTTTTTTTTTTTTTTTTTTTTTTTACTCCTTCCACTTCTGTTTCCATTTTGTTACTAGTAGCTAAAAATGTATAGAAAATTTCAAAAGAGCTGTGTGTTTACATCAGGGATTCACTCATTCAACAAATATTTATTGAACTTCTACTATGTGCTAAGCACTGTTCTGGATACCATATATTCAAAACAAAGTCCTGCTTCTACTTTAGCATGGCAGCAAAAGGGTACTCACAGTGCCTTACATAAAACTCTGGGCCAAATTCTAAATCTAGAGCTCCTATTCCTACTTCATTCATTAAGCTGTCATTAACCACAGAATGACAGAGTTGGAGGGATTTATGTTCTCGATGTCTTGTAGGTCACAGGGCTGGTGGAGTCAATGGTTAAGCAGGAGATATTCCCCGATTCCACTGTGGCAGGGTAGGGAGGTGAAAACAGAAAACATACAACTTGGAAGCTTAAGCTTAACTTGAGAACCACTTTTCTTACTGAAAGACTAAGCACAGATTGTGGCTCCTTCAGAAAATTTTAGGGCTAAAAGGGAACTATCTTACTTCCCTTCTCATATATGAGAACTACAGATCACCTATTCTAACCTCCTCATTTTTAAGGAAATTCAAGCTCAGAAAGTTATGTGAGAGCTGGTGCCAGAGCCTCAATACTGTTATTGGTCACAAAGGTTACGTTTAACAGTATTGTCAGTGCATTTGTATACACTAAGACTTAAACAGGCATTTGTGGTCCATACCAGAGACTGAAACACTAATGACAAGTTTTTTTCTACAGAAAAATATAATTACTTGCTTGAAATAAGCAACACAGAGCCATAGCATTGAAAGATAAAACTTAAGCTGGGAAATGCCCAAACTAAAGTTTTTTTTTTTTTAATAACATGAAGTTGATCAGGTGTTTACAGAAGCTCAATAGTTAGATGGGCTTAAATTAAAACTACTTCCTGTTATGTAAGCCTTAATAGTAAAAACTTACCCAACCGGAGCAGTTTTGCATTGCCACAAAATGGAAACATGCTACACCTAAAACCTCTGAAACTGAGGCAATGTGTCCCTGTGAACAATGTCACCTCACACAAAGCAGAAAAATGAAGGCTTACTCAGGCCTACAAAGCGCGAAGAAAAAGGAAGACTAGAAATTACAATGTGAACTCAAGCGAATGACAAATTTCTTTCTGGAAGAGAAGAGAAAAAAGCAGTATGGGAAGGGGCGGGAAGCTCTGACGGAGACAAGAGCAGCCTGGCAGCAGCGCTCACAGTACCTGTGTTGCAAGTATCCTTCATCAGTCGGCACCGATCTTTGACGGAAGACGCGCTTCTTCCTAGCGCCGCCCCTATTGTTGCCCAGTCATTGCCATGCTTTATCCGGAGCCTAAAACAAGAGTCTGCCAATCAGCATTGGGTTCAACTGTTTTCTCCCTTTTAATTTCATCATTTATTCTTCATTCTTCTTCTTCCCATTTGACTGGTTTGGAAGTTGTGGGCAGCAATACTTTGAGAGCCAAAGTTTGAAAGTGTGGCCTTTTTTTGGGGTCCACAGTTGTCTGTGGGTGAAAAAAAAACAGGCAGCAATTGCCTTTTTCCTGGGTCAGAGAAGAAATAAGTAACTTGGATATGTGTTCAAAAAAGACCAAATTTCCCCTCAGGTTACTGACACAATCTCCCAGGTAATCCCCAGATTGTTCCCTTTGAGCACTCCTAACAAGCTCTTCTCAGACATCTGAAAAAGTTTCCCAAGCTGCTATCACCATAAAGAGGATCAACCTTCAATTTTTTCCATGGTCCATACAATCCATCAACCCATACTTTAGGGTCCTACTCAACAAAGCAAAATTATTTTTCCTGCAAAATAGCCTTCATAAAGTAGAGTCCGCCCAGACCAGACATTAAGTGCAACATTTGCTAAGTCATCATTCTAAACTAAGCATGTAGCACAACCCTGGTTTTGATCCTGGTTTCTTAGCCTGGTATTTAGTCTTTAGGCCACCAAAAATGGCCATCTAATCTCTTCTATAACCATTATTAGTGGTCTGAAGACTTCATTTACTTCAGCAACTCACAAAGGAGAAGATGAAATTTATGTGCATGGCTACTCTGTACATGTATGGACCTGGAAAGTTCTTTTTATGGTCAGTCATGCCTAACAGCAGGATTACATTACACCAGTCTACTAAAAATCTCTTGACATTTTCAAAGTAAAAGTTTAGAAAAAACAAAGGTATTAAAAAAGTTAAAACCCAACTATCAGAATTCAGGAAAAGAAAAAAAATTTTTAACTTACTCCTTGAGCTTTTCAATTTCTTCAGGTGTATATCTAGAAATTTAAAGAAAATTTTAAAAAGATCAATTAAGACAAAGAATGTTAAAAAGAAACTTAATAAAAATCAGAATTTCACTTAGGGAACCAAATGTTAAGTCACTTAGCACATTGATAATATTTTAAAAAGTAACCAACTTCAAAGTAAATTACTAAAAATTAAAACTAATGCTTCTATCTTTTTTATAAAAAATACTTTTAGCTATAATAAAAGTGAGGAATGTACATCTTTCTCTAGGAAAATTCAACACTTAAAACATATTTGCTCCTATTCTACTTTAAGTCTTCCTTCATTTGAAAACTGGCTTCAGGCCCTCTAATATCATAGCTATTCTGAAAGACTTATGCATGACACTGTAAACCAGAGCCAAAATGCAAATCTATGGTAAACTCTTACAAGGCACCAAAATATTTAAAAAAGTTCTCTTCATTCATACCCATGCACGGACATCTCCCAGACTCTTGCTCCAATGTAAAGGCTCTTTTTCTTTAGAGGTAAGTACTCAATACAGCCATGCAATGTTCTTTTTAAAAGCAGTACCTAATAAGCCATAGTATGACTACCTAAAATTCCCAAAGGGAAATTAAAAATGTCAGTAAAACCAAAGAATCATTGCATTGAAAAAAAAAAAAAACAATGCCTTCCCATAAATGTTACCTATAACAGAAATCCAGGCATTGTATTTAGAAATTTATTTATTTTCTATTCTGGTTTTATTTAAAAAGAAAAAAAAGGTCACTAATCTAAGAAATGTTATCCTATTAAAAAAAAGGAATGATGTTACCAATGAATTTAGAGGGTTTTTTTCCCCAAACCTCCTAAATCTTTACCTACTATAATATTTATTATAATGTTACTTTATTATATAGCAGACTTTGATGAAGATAGCTAAGTATAAAATCTGACATATAAGGTGACTGAGATTCTAAGTTCTAAGAGGCCTTATTATAATGAGATTTCCATAGTTACAACATGGACCTGGAGAAAAAAAATATTAACACAGCAAACAGTAATTCATAGCTGTTTCCAATTAAAATTCTGCTCATAACTGTATTTTAAAAAAGACAGCTCTTTAAATATTTCCCCTAATTACATGAAAACATGCAGCATTACAAGTTTTCATACTTTCCCACATGGTTTCTGTCATCATACATGCGAAGCACTCTTCTATAAACTGCAAACAAAGGCCGGTTCAGACCCCATGCTATAGTCCTGTAGAAATCTTTTCTTTCGTCTTTTGACATCTCAAAGATGATTTCTGTAGCATCTTTTATTCCGCGTGCCTAAATGGGTTACATTTCTTTGATTTAGGGATTTCTGATAAAATGCATATGGATATACTATGCTTTTTAAAAGTTGTTTTTTTATGTTCAAGATCATCAATGGCATTTAGAAAAATAATGTACTGCTAATTCATTAACAGTCAAATATAAACTTTAAAATGTTTCAAGATACAATAAAGTGATATTTAAATGCTCCAAAAATAAACTATTAAATTCATAAAGTCATGTTGTGCCAACCCCTTTTAAAACTATAAAAAATTAATATCTAAAGAAATTAGAAGAAAATCACAAGAACAAAATTAATGGAATCAGGAATCAAATAAATAACAGAAACTATAAGCAATGCTAAAAAATGGTACTTTGAAAAGACTTATCAAGACTAATAAAATATGAAAAGATAAACTATGGCAAAACTAAAAGACAAAACACTGGAAATGAAAAAATGGGGCCTAAGTAGAGATGCTACAGAGATTAGACAGTTGAACATTATGAAAATTCTATGGCAATAGATTTGAAAACTTACATAAAATGAATAAACTCCTAGAAAAAAGTCAACTTACCAAAACAGACTCAGGAAGAGATAGAAAATCTAATAAGCACAGACCACCAAGAAAATTTAATAGTTATTAATAATTTTTCACAATGGAAATACCAGGCCCACATGACTACATAGGTAAATCCTACCAAACAATCAAGAGAAACATCATTCTGATTTTAAACTATTCTAGGGTATAGAAAAACAGGGGAACACTCCCTCATTCATTTTATTAGGCTACCATAACCTCAAAAGCAAAACCAGACAAGGACAGTTTCAGAAAAGAATTTTCAGGTAAGCTCATTCTCTAACACAGATCCCCCAGTCCCTAAAATAGTTAGCACCAGCAATGTGTAAGAAGGTCAGTAATCAATACAGATGGTGAGCTTATTCCAGGAATTTTGTGTTAATTTAAAAAAATTGTTATTATTATAGCATTAATTATTAAATTTATGGGAAAAGTGTAAATAGCTATAGATGTGGAAAGAACATTTGTAACATAGAACATTCATAATTATACTCCTAGTGAATTTGGATTTGCTGATAACTTAATAAAAGAAAATATATAAAAAGCATAGGTTGAAAAAGAGAAATCATTTACAGGTGTTATATATGTAGAAACTTAAATGAGTAGCAAATTCTCATTAAAAAATCAATATACAAAGTTATTTGCATTTCTATACAAAGATCAAAAAAAGTTTGAAAGTTCTCATTTACAGTATCACCAAAATTAAAAGCAACAGGACTAAATCTTAGGCAAGTTATGCAAGTCCTTTATGGAGGAAAATAAAGTACCAAAAGGCATTAACAGGAAGCCACTACAATAGACGGTATACAGTATTCTCTTCAGGAAGATGGAATACTGTAAAGATGTTAATTACCCTCAAATTGATGCACAGATTCAGTGCAGTCCAATAAAAATTCCAATGGTTTTCCATTCTCTGCAACTTGATTCTAAGCAAAGGGCCAGAGAGGGGTAAGATTTTCATAAAGAGACTTGCCCCATCAGATGCTGTGATTTCTCTAGCTAGTGCCATCTATACTAGTGCCAAGTATCAACAAACAGAACATGGGAACAAATTAGAAACCTATGAACAGATTTGTGGAATCTTGATTTGGGACAAAATGGACACTGTAGATTGGGAGAAGACCGACATTCCATAGTGATGCTGGGACAACTGCCTTCCATATGAAACCAAAAAATATCAAAACAAACAAACAAAAAACCCCAACAGTGAAACCCTATCTCAGAGCTATAGGAAAAAAAAAAGTCAACATGAAAGACAAAATTATAGAACTTTATGGGACAGTATATAGGGCAATATCCTTACACCTTTGAAGCAGAGGAGGATTTCCTAAATAACCATGTAAAATATAGAAGTAAAAAATGATTTTGATATTGAAATTAAGATTCTTTTTTCATCAAATGACCCCTGCAGAAAAGGAAAAGACCACTGAATTGAGACAAGGTATCTGTCAGACAAATAAACAAAAAGCCAGCATACATTAAGAATGTCTAGAGAATGAAAAAGATAACCCCACAAAAAACTGATAAACAGGAATTTCAAAGAGGAAACCTAGAAAGTGGCCAGTAAACATACAAAAGTATGTAATCAGAGAAATACAAATTAAATCCATAATAAAGTAGCATTCGTACCCATCAAATTTGTTTAAATTAATAGCAAAAAACCTATGACTCCAAATGACCGTTAACTGCACATGGGTAACTTACAGTATCTATACTGGCATTATGAAATACGACTAAAAAAAAAAGTCAACAGGGTACGGATCACAAAATCACAATAATAAACAACAGAAGCCAATTATAGAACACCCAGAGAATGAAACTATTTATATAAATTTCAAAAAGAGGTAAAATTACACTGATGTGCATTTTATACATTCCTTGGAATGTATAAAACTTCACAGGAAAAAGTTTTTCCATTTTATTTTTCTATTAATCTTTTTTTTTAGTTAGCTCTACACCCAACGTGGGGTTTAAACTCATGACCCCAAGATCAAGAGTCACACTCTACTGACTGAGCCAGCCAGATGCCCCAAGTTTCCAAATTTTAGAATTTAAAATCCTCTTATGCCAGTTCTGCAAATAATTAAATCTAACATTTACAATCTAAATATATGAAAGGCACTGTGTTGCAGGATGACCATATACTGAGATGAAGATTCTTCTGCTGTTTTTTTCCACTTGTATCATACTTTCATTTATCTGATGTCTAATTAATTGGTTTAAAAATGGCTCCACATGGGGCGCCTGGGTGGCTCAGTCATTAGGCGGCTGCCTTCAGCTCAGGTCATGATCCCAAGGGTCCTGGGATCGAGCCTCACATCAGGCTCACTGCTCCGTGGGAAGCGTGCTTCTCCCTCTCCCACTCCCCCTGCTGTGTTCCCTCTCTTCCTGTGTCTCTCTGTCAAATAAACAAATAAAATCTAAAAAAAAAAAAAAATATATATATATATGGCTCCACAGTGTTCTTAAACAGCAGCACATAATAAAAACCATGATCAACTATCAAACCAGGTATCTTTTCCCAAGATCAGTATGTCTTTTTGGACGTTTCCTATCTCTGCCAATCCATTCATCATTCTCCCAGGCATCCAAAATAAAACACCCTGAAGTTATTCCAAATCCTCCTTTTCCCTCTTCTCCCACATCCAGTCACCAGGTATTCTTACAGACCATCTGCTTATCTGCCAATTCTTCCACCACTCTAGTTTATAAAGTCCTTAATTATCTCCTCCAGTCAAGTGATCTCAAATCAGTCTAAAAGATTTAGATCTCAAAGATCTCAAATCAATCGCATTCCTGCCCTTTAATCATAGAATTGAAGGGGTCCTTGAAAACCATCAACTCCAATCCCCTAGACAAGAAACCAGCTTAATTCCCAAAGTTCAGGGTTCTTATCATTCGTTATTGCCTTATATAAACCTGCAGCATTTTTCAAGTTTTAACTGAAGTTTATGTGGCCGTGGACATACACTTACAGTGGTTACTGTATTTGTGTTTCTCTTAAAAATATTATTTTGGTGGGAAGGATCTTTATTCATTAACAAAGAACTAAAGTTTTTTAATTTACTCCTTATAGTTTACAGAGCTTAGCTCGGGACAGTGCAGATTAAAATCAGGTTTAGGAATATGGACATTCTAGGCACCAATATATTTATAATAGTGAAAAATTTTACCAACCACCCAAGTATCAAACAATAGGAGAATGGTTAAATAAATGCTGTATACCTCCCATTCCCAAACAATGCTGATGGTCTGTATTTCAAACATGCACTAACTCCACTAAGGGAACGGTCAGTAAATTACTAGAAAAATTCCCTTGAAAAGAGCACAGACCTACTCCACCAATCCCTCACTTAACTAAGTTACCAGTTTTTCTCATTTCCTATAAGACAGTTCTATTTATTTGGACTGGACTTAAAAGCCAAGTTTCCAGATAATTACTCGGTTCAAGTTAAAGGGGCTAATTTAATGTGCTCTGAGTTTCATTTGACTCCTTGGTGCTCAGCATTTGCTCATGCTCCCTCCAGCCCCATTCTAACCCAAGTTCTCTTCCTTTAAGACTCCACTCAAAATATATAAATAAATAAATAAGTAAATAAATAAAAATAGGGGTGCCTGGGTGGCTCAGTGGGTTAAAGCCTCTGCCTTTGGCTCCGGTCGTGGTCTTGGGGTCCTGGGATCGAGCCCCCCATTGGGCTCTCTGTTCAGCGCCTGCTCCCCCCTACCCCCTGCCTGCCTCTCTGCCTACTTGTGATCTCTCTCTGTCAAAATAAATAAAATCTTAAAAAAAAAGAAAAAGTCTCCACTCAAACCCTTGCTCTGCCAAATATTTTCCATAACTGTCCTAATCCTAAGAATATACTCTTCCTTCTCCGATCTCATGAAGAATTCACAACATGTATCACTCACATGGTACAAAGCCTTACTCTTCACCTGCTTTCAACACTCCCAAATGAATTGCTGGCTTTTAAAAAGCCAACACTGTGTGTTACAGCAATTCATATCTCTAGTACCTCAAAAATACTATGTTCAAGAGACATTTAATGAAAAGGATGACTTAGCTAACCACATATAAGCCTCAATAGGAAAATAAACTAAATTATTCATTTTTTTAAAAAGGGGACGACTCATGTCGTAAATACACTCAAAGAAGACATGAATCTTAGGCTTTAGACAATACAAGCTTAAACTAATTTACAGGCTGCTTGAAAAGACAAGGCTTTAAGATTCTGAGAAGCTATTAGGATTTTGCCTAAACTTCAGGTGTTGACTAACATAGTAAAGTTATGTTAAACTAAAAATCTGAAATTTGTTAAAAAATATGGTATAATTATATACCTTAAAATTATGAAGCTATGATATATTAACCAATCATCCATTAGAAAAACTATTGGAAAGCTCCTTATAAAGTAATACAATGATGCTTTGATGATTTTTGCAATTGGCGATGAAAGAATTTGTGAAACAAACAAAAAATGCCATTAAGTACCTTTAGATAGCGTTCAATATTGTTCATCAAAATATCAATTTCTTCCTTAGACCACATCCCCTGTTTCCATTTATGTCCTTTAAGGGAAAAGAAATAATGTTATATAAAATGTTATCCCTCAAGAGGAATAAAATACTGCCAATTTGCTTTGTGATTAAATAAATTATCTATGAGAATAAAATGTAGCTAATTTTTTGTTCATGTGAAGTCTGAAAGATACCCAAATAGTTGCTTTTGTAATCTCTTTTGAGTAGGCTCCAAGCCCAATGTGGGGCTTGAACTCCTGACCCTGAGATCAAGGGTCACATGCTTTACTAACTTAGCCAGCCATGTGACCCATAACCCCTGGTTTGTAAGAAAGAATACATTTGATCCTAGGGCACCTGGGTCGCTCAGGCAGTTAAGTTGTCCAACTCTTTTTTTTGGCCCAGGTCATAATCTTAAGGTCATGAGACGGAAACCTGCATCAGGGTCCGCGCTCAGTGTGGAGTCCACTTGAGATTCTGAGATTAGTCTCCCTCTCCCTCTGCCCCTCCCCTTCTCTTGCACTCTCCTTCTCTCTCTCTAAAATAAGTAAATAAATCTCAAAAAAAAAATACATTTGATTCTACTAAATAAAGACAATAATAAGTAAAAGAGTAAGAATTTATTACTTCCTCTCAGTTATATGTCTTAGTCTTTGAGCAATATAGGCATACTAAAAAGACATGAAAATTACAAAAGCCAAATCATGCTCAAAACTGTCTGAAAATTTCACCAATGAAAAAAATAAATTTTATGGGCAAAAGAGCATGTGCAAATGATTCTAGGACAAGGTATACATAGTATGTTGGATACCAAGCGATAATATATTTATAATGAGCATTTACTATGCAGTGGATATATACAATTCCTTTCCTTGACTTCAGAGTGGTGTAAGCATAATCTCCACTTTCTTGTAGTAGCTGCCCACCAATCCTCATGAATTCCGGAGCACTATGAACACTTACTTTAAACCTCTAAGCCGCTTATCAGACCAAGATTTTTGAAAAGACTTGACTTCCCACTCCCATGTAAAGTGACTACTTTCTTTTAAATGCCACCCCTGTGCATCTCTTTATGAAGTCCTCAAAATCCTGATGACTACGAGTTCTTCTTACCTCTTCTTTTTTTTCCAATGGACACTGAAATTCACATTACTTCTTACCTTTGTTAGTCAGAGAATCCTTATCTTCTTTAGTTGTAAACCATGCTTGGCTAACTGCTGAAACTTCCTCATTACCCAAGGGAGATATATCATCTAGTTGCTCATTCTGTAGAATCTTGAAGATGTAAAGGTGAAAAAAAACAAAAAACAAGTATAGTTTCATTTAATACAACCTGATTCATCTTTATCTGCAATACTAAACATTATAAAAACTCTAATCTATGGAAAAACAAATTTTTTTCTGCTTTTATTATGACAGTATGAAAACAAACCTGTCTGCATTAACAAAACATGACCTTCATTTAAGTTAGTTAACTAGTAACTAGTCATGCCATACTAGTGGCATGAATCTTACCGAATAGTAGGTAGGGTTCCAGTACTAAACAAATACAGGATATCTAAAGCCATCTATTTATTTATATATGTAAAATAAGCTCATCATATAATAAAGTAGAAAGGTTTCATTTGACTGTCATGATTGTTCAGGTCCCTTAGGTAGTTTGCTGCCAGAATATATCTGTATTACATCTGTAATGTAATGTCTTGCTAAATTTAAAGGATTAATAGGCCAAATCAGAAAACACAGCAAAATCACGGTCTCTTTATTGTTTATTGACAAGTTTGTTTTGGCCAGCCTCTAGAACTGATTCCTAACCTCATCAATGTACCTTCTTCTCAAAGAACTGTAAGTTATCACTTCTTCTTATTACTGCAGTTAAAGTGGTCTTTACTGAGAAATGTGTAGTTAAAAACTAATAGCTTTATTGAGATATAATTCACACACCATAAAGTTCACTCTTTAAAGTATACAATTCAGTGGCTTTTAATATATTTATGCAATTATCACACCAGGTACATTTTCAATTACAGACATATGTGATCTAGCAAATTCTGCAGGAACAAAACTGCTTAAGAGAGCTGGCCTTGGGCTAAAGACAGCTATCGTGTGAATAAGGAAGATGTGGCAACAGGGCTACCATTTGAGGGACAAGCCCACCTATCATAGGCAGGCCAGGAGGACAGTCACATGCCCAGTGACCACTCAACTCAGTTCAGTCTCCAGACTGGGTCAACTAAGCTATGTCACTGGCCGGAGGTATGTCCTAAGAGACATTGGACTACCTCTTGAATAGGCAGAAACTGAATTTCTAATTCCAAGGGGCACTGAAATCCTCCTGCTTGGGAAGACGGTAGCTGTCAGTGAACAGCCCAAGCACAATGAGGCAGAAAGAAACATTTTTACTGTTATCTCTGTTGTTTTTTTTAATCTGGAAATAATGAATATGTTGTATTAAAAAAAACACTGTTCTTAAATCCATGGACAAAAAGCTAGAGTCACTGGAATAAGATGAAAAGTTTTGTCACCCTATGTTTATGTGTCATACATTTTAGATTTCTTTTGTTTTAAAGATCAAGAGGTTACCTTTATAAAGGCGAGAACGGAGACAGACTAGAGAGATAATGTCTAAGGCCTCTTGTATTCTGAACATCCCAACTGTCTAAGATCTTTTTTTAAGATTTTATTTATTTATTTGACAGACAGAGATCACAAGGAGGCAGAGAGGCAGGCAGAGAGAGAGGAGGAGGAAGCAGGCTCCCTGCTGAGCAGAGAGCCTGATGTGGGGCTTGATCCCAGAACCCTGGGATCATGACCCCAGCCGAAGGCAGAGGCTTTAACCCACTGAACCATCCAGGCACCCTCCAACTGTCTAAGATTTGACGCAGAGTTTTTTCATAAGGGTGATCGATTGCTGTAGAAGACCTTCATATAAACAATACCCACTGTTAGGAAATGTAATGTAGAAAATACTCTCTTGAGATGATTTTCTCTTATATATTAATTAGCTGGTTAAAGAATAAAATCACCATTTCCCAAAATGAGTCTAAATATACAGCCCACTCTTTGAACCATAGAAATATACCTGTCATGCTGATTAACTGCTATTTTTGGGCAAAACCTAATGCTTTTTGTCTCATATTACCCTGATGAAGAAATACAATTACTACTTACAAAGACTAAACACGTAAATGGTAAACATGTAAACAGCCATCAAATGAATCCAATAATTAATTTTAGCAGTAAAACTTAACACCTTCCGATAGCAAATGAATTGAGTATTGCAGACGACTTAGGTTCCTCAAAGGATGTCTAATTATACTTAGTATACACATATTAAGTTTTACAGTATTTTACCCCCATTTTTCACTACTTTATGTACCCATTTTAAAAAACTACTCAGACAGGGGCACCTGGGTGGCTCAGTGGGTTAAAGCCTCTGCCTTCGGCTCGGGTCATGATCCTAGGGTCCTGGGATGGAGCCCTGTTTCGGGCTCTCTGCTCAGCAGGAAGTCTGCTTCTCTGCCTCTCTGTCTACTTGTGATCTCTGTCAAATAAATAAATAAAATCTTAAAAAAAAACCTACTCAGATATATTTAGTATGCTGCTGTTTTGAAATGCAGCCTTTCTGAGTTGGTATGGTTGTAGGGTTTTATGTCTGTAACATACACAGACTTGGAAATCTAAATAATCCCCCCACGAAATACCTCTTGTAGCCACAAAGCACTGTTAAGTACTGAGGTATTTTTGAGTTTCTAATTACTTTTCCCGCTAGCTCCAATGCTGAAATGGGACAGTACATTAACTACAGCAGTATGTGAAATAGTTACACCTGCTTTGGCACAGGACACTGCAAAAAGCAGGCTCGTTCTGAACTCTGAACTATGCTTTCACTCACAACCTAATGGTATTTTTATGAAACAAGTATTAGAAATTATTAAACGTTTTTCATTCACTAAAATGGTAATAATAAACCAAGAAGCTAGTATCAAATTATAGCTCATTAACTTTTAATAAATAACCCAAACAAAACAACCCTATAATCTAACTTACACTGCCATTGCCCAATCTTTTAACAGTAGGTTGTAAACCAAATCACACACATATATATACACAGCTATTTTTACTGTGCTGAAAACGAAATGAAGTGAGACTATACAGTCTTTGAATTGGAAATGAATTTGACAAGCCCAGTTTTGAGGAACGTGCTCTATAACTTCAGAGGACTTGGAAAAAATTCTTGTCCAAATCACCCACTCAAATCCAAGAGCAGATTATGAGGATCTCTAGGCAGGCTCAAAACTATCTGATGTACATGAAAGACCCACTCCTCTAGAAATCCTATCATTCTAGACCCACTGTGAAGCTCCCTGTGAAGAAGGTTCACAGTGCACCCACCGGAGACTTCCTCACTCCTTGATGTTATGTATTAACTTGTAACTCTTACACGTAACTGAAAGGTCACTGGAAAAATAATGACATAATGTCTCTATTATCTACTTCAAAAATACATTATTAAATAAAGAAATGAAACAAAAGGACAAGATACTAAAAAGAAAGGCACAATGAGCCAGACATTAACTTTAAAGTAAAACAGATTTAAGCCCCAGGCTATCTAAGAGAGCAAAGAATTCTGATTACATTTCCCAGAAATAAGTCATATATATGATACAAATAAGTTCACATGAAAGGAAAGCAGTAGGCCCTGCTTGTTATCCAATCACTTAACTCAGGGTAAAATGTATCTTAGTTCTAGAAGGACCAAAAAGGGACTACAACTGTTATAATTAAAATCCATGTGAAATGAATAGCTTCCATTCATATTAGAACACAACACATATATAGCCCTTCTAAATCAGTCACCAGAGATACTGCTGGGTAACACTTAAAAAGCTTTATACCAATATCTTATATAACTGGTAAGATAAGATTTAAGGTTATTTAATAGCTCAAGTGAGATCATCCCATGTAGCTAAAGGATGCACGTGTACCATCTGTCTCAACAGATGTGAACCACTCTACAGGGAATGAATTTTCAAACTCTATCTTTGCCTACTATTCTGAGAGTCGTATAAGTGGGGACTGGAAACCTGAATGAAAATAATAAGTCTTACCTCAATTCTGTCCTTTGCCAGACAAATTATGTTCTCATCATTTTACCACCTAAGGTATGTGTTAAGGATAATCCTCTTGCGGTCAGTAAAAAGACTCACTATACCTGGATCTGGGTCACAGTTCCCTCAGTAATCTCATCATCTGCCACCTCTGTGGTTGCAGTCATGGTCACCTCAAAGCTCTGATCATTTTCTGAAACTTCAAGAAAAAAGAACAATTCAACTCTAGAACAGTAGCAGATTCTAATTAAAAAAAAAAATCCATGGGAAAAAATATGTGACCATCTAATTTCCTAATATGTTCCTTGCCATATATGCTTAACAAAAATTTATTGTGTACCTGATACATACTAGGTATTGCTTTGGGTAATGGGATGAAAGCAGTAATCAAATGAAACAAAGTCCTGCCTTCGTGGTGCTTATATTCTAGTAGGGGAAAGACACAAAACGAATATATTATGTTGGATGTTGATGAATGAAAAAAAAAATAAAGCAGAAAAGGGAATGTATAGGAGGAGGGGACTGAAATTTTAGACAATAGGCCAGGGAAAGGAACAAAGATTTGAACCCAAATGACAAAGGAACTAGTCATACAGGTATCTTGAGGAAGAACACTTCATGTGGAAGGAAAGCCAAGAGCAAAGACTCTGAGACAGGGGCACACCTGGACTGTTCAAAGGAATGACAAGGAAGACAGTGCAACCAGAGAAGACTGAACAAGAACATTAAGATACTGTGCGGGGGCTTGAAGGCCAAGGTAAAGACTCTGGCTTTAACACTCAGGGAAAACTACTAGAAGATGCAGAGTGACAATCTGACTTTTATTTTAATGGGACCACCCTGGCTCCTAAGGAGACAGCAGTCTGAGGGCAGGAAGGCCTGTAGTGAAATCACTTAAGAAGCTACTTCAATAATCCAGGTAAGAGAAGTTGGTGACTGGACCAGGGCCAAACTCAAGTGAGGGTGATGAGTAGTTCAAACTGTAGATATATTTTGATTTGGGAACCAACAGGATTTGTGGATAAACTAAATATGAAGGAAACTGTAAAGTCCAGGATGTTATGAAAGTTCTAAAAATCTGACCTAGTGGAAGAATGTACCTTCCATTAATGCACTCGGGAAGACTGCGGAAGAAGCAAATGTTAGATTTTAAGAAGTTTCAGGAGCTTGGTTTTAAACACACTAGTTTGAGGCTGAACATCTAGAATTAAGATAAAGTCTGGACTGGAATAAATCTGGGCATCATCACCTGAGACAGGATTTAAAACTACACATTCTAGAAAGTGAGAGGAAACAAAACAGAAGCAGCAGAAGAACTGGGTCCCAGACTGCTCCAATCTACAGCCCGGGTATGTGAACAAGTCAGCATAAGAGACTCAGAAGGCACAGAGAGTGAGGTAGAAAAAACTACAGGAATGTGTTCCCTGAAAACCAAATGACAAAATGTTCCAAAGAAGATGGAGTGATAAATATTATCAAAAATTGTGGATAGCTCAAGTAAAGAAGACTGAAACAAACAAAAAAATCACCACTGGACTTAGCAACAAGCTCGTCTCTGGAGACCTGGAAAGAACAGTTTTGATGAAATGATTACTGGAGTGGGTTTAGGAAGAAATGGAGGTAAGTATATCAATTCTTCTTTTTTTTGAAGTGTATCAATTCTTTCAAAGTATTCTGCTCTAAAGGAAAGGAAGTAAGTTAGATGGGAGTCCAAAGTAGGCTAATGGGATTTTTTGTTTTATTTTTTAAAGAATTTTATTTACTTGTCAGAGAGAGAGAGAGAGAGAGAGACAGAGTGCCGACACCAGCAGGGGGAGTGGCAGCCAGAGGGAGAAGCAGGCTCCCACTGAGCAAGGAGCTCGATGCAGGATTCGATCCCAGGACCCTGAGATCATGACCTGAGCCAAAGGCAGACACTTAAACCGACTGAGCCACCCAGGCATCCCAGGGACTTTTTAAAGAAGAAGTTATAGTAGGTTTTTAGCGCTGATGGGAATGATCCAGTGGAGAATGAAAAACTGATGATTTAGAGGAGGGGGAAGAAATGCAGCAACAATGTCCTTGAGTAGGTCAAAGGGATGAGATCTAGTTAAGCGAAGGTCTGACTTCAGCTAGAAGACAGACAAATGTATAGACAAATGTATAGGCTACATGTGGTGTGTATTTTGTAGTAGTGGAAATCTGCAGAAACTTATTTGGCCTACTTCAATATTCTCAGTAAGTAGAAGCAAGGTTATCTGCTGAGATTAACGAAGGTGGAGAAAACACCGGAGGTTTCAGGAATATATGAAACAGTCATTTCTGGGCGGGAGAAGAAACATCATTTGGTCTAAGTGTGGTGTGACTGACAGGCAACAGTATGAGCCCAGTTCAAGTTAATAATCATGAATTTAAAGTAAGATCACTTAGCTTATTTGTGCTGTTTTCCAACTGGCTATACCAGTGTAGACATTTATGTAGACATAAATAGCCACAGATTTAACCAGGGTTGTGGTTTCACTAAAGGGCAATGAAGTGAGAGAAGGAAAAAAGGATCTGCAGGTAAATGCAAGATTAACCATGTAACAAGCTGGGTATGGAGGAAACAAAAGGTACAAGTGAAAAAGAACAATGCAAAAGTGCTAAGATCAGTGGGTCCTAGTGTGCAAAGGACTGCAAGCCTTCAAGAGTATTAGAGGAAGTAACTTGGAAAGATAGGAAGTAGTGCTGGAAGTGGATCACAAATGGACTTCAGTTAGTAGATAACAGCAAAGGAGGTAATGGGAGAAATAAACAAGGTAGTGTGGAGAACAAAAGGTAGAAGAGGTTAACATATTGCAACAATCATCTAAATAATCACCAAGAGTTCTGTGAATAGGGAATGGAGTACATGGGGTGGTAGATAATTGCAGTAAGTAGTAGTAAGTGATATAGAATGATTAACATGAGACTTAAGAGGACTTTTAAGGACCAGACAGATAAATTTTTATCAGCTTTATAAAGCATATAATGAAAACTTAACTATTAAAATAAAATTTGAAGTTAATCTTTAAGAGCTAATGATATTTACTTCCCTGAACTCCAATGACTTGTCCATTCAGTGAGTCCCACATAATGGTGATGGACACAGGACTTCATGTTTTTATGTGACTTTAAAAAAATTTTTTTAAATTTTTTTTGAATAAACACATAATGTATTATTAGCCCCCGGGGTACAGGTCTGTGAATCGCCAGGTTTACACACTTCACAGCACTCACCATATGTGACTTTTTTTTTTAATGGAGAAGTTTTCCCAAGTTGATGTTATCAACATGTTTTTTACCAATTTAGAGAACAATACTTAAAGCCCATGTTTCATAAATTTAGTCTTACTATAAATATTAGGTTCCAGAATGTCCTCCAAACATGATGATGCTAAGACCCCATATGAAGCAGTCAGGTACTTTTAGGTCAGCACAGCTAAATTATCCCACCCAGTTAAGTGAGTGAGTGTGTGAAGGATTCAGTCTAACACCATAAAATAGAACAAAATATCAACTGTAGTTTGAACATACAATCATGACCAAGGTACTCAACTTTAACCAAATGAATTAACCAGTCATAATTTATGTGAAAATAATCCCTCAAAAATTCTGGCTTAGTAAAATAAGTATTTGTTTTATTTTATGTTCTGGCACGTAATGTACAACATGGTGACTAAAATTAATAATACTCTATGGTATATTTGGAAACTGCTAAGAGAGCAGATCTTGAAAGTTCTCATCACAGAAAAAAACCCTGTAACTATGTGTGGTGACAGATTTTAACTAGAATTATTATGTTCATTTCACAACATATACGTATACCAAATTATTATGTTGTGCACCTGAGACTAATATAATGTTACAGATTAATTATATCTGAGTTTTAAAAAATTCCAACTTAGAAAATGTCCATATAGGATTGTATCTGTACAGACAGGCCAGTCAAGTTTTAAGACTGGATCACAACCTAATGCTGGTCAAATTAGGAGTTTAAAAATCATATGAATCATCACTAGAAGGAAAGATCATTTAACCAGAAATACATTATGTTTGTGAATATCATTGGAAGCAATATTAGTAAATATTAGTAATGCTAACATTAACGATATCCTGGAATAAAGTCTCACAGTAAACTAATATAGCAAATGGTTTCTTTTCTACTTAACGGAATAAGAGTAAACTGTACATAAAAAGTGCACGTCAACTTTGTGAAGGCAAGGTTTGCCATGATGAAAACCTAATCTTCGTTTTTTCCAACTGGATGAAAATGTGATTTTGCTTGATGCTGAGAGCAAAGTTAAATTTCTCAAGAACCAGAATGGCTGGGTATGACCTTAGACAAGTTCTCATACCTCTCAGTGCCTTCGTTTCCTCATTATAAAACATGGGTCATAATATCTACTCTATGGCATATTTTCTCAATGAGGGCACACATGCTTCTGGGCGAGGTGTTTCTTTATTAATAAAACAATAATACATACACACAGTACTTAAAAAAAAAACCAAAACAGTGTATCTGTGGTATTATAATTTCATGGGGGAGAGCACAATCCAGAGAAAACGTCTACAAAAATTTGGGGTGGGGAGTATGACAACAATTAAAAACAAAAAGGCTGAGAAGATTAAAACAGGCAGTATATGTAAAAGCATTTAGAGCCATGTCCACTCATTACGTGTTAGTCAAGAGTTGTTTTGACTAAAAAAAGAGAAAAATAATGGGTCTAAGTCTATCCTGAAATGCCAATTTGAGCTCTCCCAAGCCAAAATTTGATTTCAAAAGGGAACTCTGTTCTTAACACACGGTGACTTACGTGGAAGTGCAACAACTGATATGCAAGGAGTAGAATCGTCAATACTCTGATCATCCTCAGAAGACAGACAAAGCCTTTTATGTGGAGGTTCAGTACTATCTTCTGAGTCTATTTCATCAGCTTCTAATGAAACAAAATAAAACAAAAATCTCAAAATCTTCAAACCAATGAGGAAAACTCAAAATCTCCAATCAGTAACTGTAAAACCACCTTATCAATCTGCTCAGTTAACCCAATTGTGCAGGTAGGACTCCAGATGACACTGCCTTCTCTGTCCCCGGTGCAGAACCTCAGCTCCTACTCTTACGGCAAGAACTATGAGAACAGGGGGTACCACTTTTTAAACATCACACTTCTGTGCTACTAACGACCTGTCTTTCCAAATATTTCCCACGTAAAGACAAAGGCTGGTTCTTTAAATCACTCACAAATATTTACTGAATGCCTACTATGTGCTAGATGCTGGGAACAGAACAATGCCAGATACTCTTCACTGTCCAGAAACTCACAGGGTAGTGGAGGAGATGATAAAACAACGATTTCAAAACAGTGTTCTAAGAGTTATGCAGGTGGAATGAGGGGAGAGGCAGCTAATTTAGACTACAGGTGAAGAAAGGTTTCCTGGAGAAGGTGTCTTACACTGGAAATAACTTGAATGAACAGATGCCAGGGGTGAATGATTATTACTGGCACTAGGAATAATTAGTTGCAGTGACAGCGAGGTAGGAAAAGCTTAAGGTCCGTAAGGAAAAAAAGCCAGCTGTGAATTGCTGGGACACAGATCTATGAAATGAGGCAGGAAGTGAGGTTGGAAGGAAAGTGGAGATGATGGGAGTCCATCACTCTACTCTGAAAACCATGGGACACTTAAACAAACAAAACTATACTACTGAGTACTATGAGCAAGGTCATCAGTAGTCTGGAAGATGAATTCGAGTGGGGGGAGTTGCATTAAAAGGCTACCAGGGCCTCCCAGGTGAGAAATGAGACTCTGAACTAAGAAAGGGCGACTTGAGACAAAAGAAGCGATGGATTCAAGAGACAAAATACTATCAACAAGTCTTCATGATGGAATGAACGCAGGAGATGAGAGAAGGGTTTATTCCTACCCACATTTATGATCTGGGATACAAAGTAATGAAACTGACTGAGAGAACTAGGACTGGGGATTTTGTAAAAGAATTCAGTTAGGAACATGTGAAATTTAAGGTGTCTGTGAGAAACACAGAATTCAGAAAAGAGAAGTTTGAATCATTTTAATAAGTAGGTAGTAACTAAAATCTATTGAATAAAATAATCAGAAATTAAGTATTGAATGAGAAAAGATAAAACCTAGGTTGAGCAAAGATAAACTTAAAGCAAAATAAAAAGTAAATACAAATAAGGAATACTAGAGAAGTGACAACAAAATCACAAGCCTCAAGGTTATGGAATCTTAACTTTTTACAGATATTCATATTAAATCTTATTCAAATAGTCATGTAGAATCCTCTAACAGACTGTAGCAAAAAAACTGACAGGACTACTTCTATATTTTCTAATGTATTACATACACTGCAGGCACCAAATGATATCAAAGAGGAAGTATATTACAGTTAATCAATCATCATCTTTGTAGGCTCATAAGATTGTACTCATCCACAAAGTAGCTATGAGATTGAAAGTTCAAATTTACAGTAAATTCTAAAAATACAAATATATTAAAAAAATAAAAATATAAATTAAGGTTAATTCATGATCCAGAGAGATAACCCCCTTTTCTACCATCCTGGCCAAATCTGTCTATCTAGGTAACAGGGATCAAAGGTGACATGAAATCCAGAGATTCAAAAAGATCCACAATTCTACATCAGCAAGTTCTCCTACCATTCTGAGGGCAATGAAGAATGAGGTTCCCGTCTGTGTCCTGAGTCAAAGTCACAGAGTTCACAGTTTCTACTGTTACTGTGTCAGAATCCTCTTCAACTGTGCTCATACTCAAATCTGTAGAACAGATTACAGATTTAAAACATTATTTACAAATACAAACATAGAGTAGCCTCCAAATTCCCCTTCTCCCCACCAAAACCCCCCACAATTTATTTCCGCTACAGTGTTCTTTATGTAAAACTGCAGTGACAGTTCAGACTTCAAAACCTGTTTTTCAAAAGGTTAGATCCACTATTCAGAGTGAGATGTAACAATCTGCAAGAATCTGACTTCACTAATTAAAAACCTATAGCACTTATTTTTTAAATGGACTTGGTTTTACCAGTCCAATGAAAATGCCTATTCCAAGTTGTCTTATCCATAAAATATTATGTCTCATTAGCAAAACTCTCACCACTATTTATTGGCAATTTTGTGATATATTCAAATAGGTGTTTAACTTCTGATTCTTTCAGAAGATTCATTAAACCCTGTATCTTAGAAAATCTACAATAAATCTAGTAATTATTTCTCCAAAACACTTTTTTTTTAATTTTTTTAAAATTTAATTTATTTATTTGATAGACAGCACAAGTAGGTAGAGAGGCAGGCAGAGAGAGAGGGGAAGCAGGCTCCCCGCTGAGCAGAGAGCCCTACGCGGGGCTGGATCCAGGACCCTGGGATCATGATCTGAGCCGAAGGCAGAGGCTTTAACCCACTGAACCACCCAGGCGACCCTCTCCAAAACACTTCTTTCAAGTATTTAAGCTCTATTATTATCTGAAAACTAAGAACACTACGGAATTATCCTCACCACGTTTCTTTCCATGATATTAAATAAGCGCATACATCCATCACTGACCAAATTGCTTTTTTCTAATGGATATGGAGGTAATAAGCCTTTTTTTGGAATAGAGAACTGATTTTGTTTAAAGTGCCTTGACTTGCTATTTTACACATACAGTATTTTCTCTGGTTCAGACAAAGTGAACGATCAGTCTCACAATACAAATACTTCATGGCTGACAGGAGGAAGTGTACTGAATTAAAATCAAGGGCCTGGTTGAAGTCTTCATGGTTCACCTTATACTGTTCAATGAAGTTCTTCCCTCAACACTCAATTTTGGTCTTGTCCACCTACTTTTTACCAACTAAATAACAGAGGCCATAAGCTTTAATGTATACTAATCACTCAATATTTGGCTCCTATACACAACATCTTAGTCTGTTCACATATTTGCCATTTATCCAAGTGTATTTTTCCTTGGCAGAAAAACTTAATATCTATTGACATGCATGTGGTGAAGATCCAATGATTCACTCAGGATTTACTCTACAAATTATTGTTTTAACGGACATCAATCATTTAACAATAATAAAGATGACATTTCCAAAATTAAAGATAAGTATAATTCATGATCTAGTTATCACCAGAATTTGCAAAACACAGGTGAAATCCTTGGAACAAAGGCAGGCTTACCTAGAAAATAGATGAATCAGGTATAGCCCTTCCCACAGAATCAAGTCGCCTTCCCTCAGACACTAGCATCACCTTCATGTTATCCAGACTGCTTCTCTCCCATATTCCTACCTCTGCAACACTCTGAAAAAGTAAAAGCGTTACACAATAAGGCTTAAATAAAAACAAACAATTGTGTTCTGTCAATACACTCATGACGCTCTAGCCTCAAGCCTCTGTGATGTCTCAACTAGAAAAGGAGTGACAAACACCAGAATTCTTTTCTAAATAGATTTGGTTTTAGAAATCAAATCAGCCTCTGAAAATATTCCCCAATGAAAGGCAGAAATGATGAGATCCTGTACTTATTTAGTTTATAGGCAGTTTCTCAACCCAAGTTGTCCCTCAACAGGCAAATATTCTCAGAAAAAAGGTTCAACTATGCTACTGGCTCTATGAACTACAGACAGAGCATGTGCAACCTAACCCAGGGTGTAGAGTACCACAAATACTACCAGGAACTACTATATTTTTTCTTTACATAACTTACTAACACTCTTTATACATAATACTGTATTTCATCTTAAAGCATTAAAAACTGTGTATCTGTAAACAAGCCTGTCTATGGATCTGTGAGGAAAAAAGAAACCCTAAACAACTGAGCCAGAAAAGGTCAATTACAAGCAAGCTCTTGAATCCAATGTTGTTCTTATTTCTGAATCCATTAAATTTTCTTAAAAGGTTGGTTAGTAATACTTTACTGCAGAAGATGGAGAAATTCAATGTGGAAAAAAAAAAGTTATCCATAAACTTATCAAAAGCAGAGTTCACTCTCTTTTGTGTGTGTGTGTGTGTGTGTGTTTATAAATGTGTATACACTACAGTGTGTAAGCAATTTATATCCTGCTTTTTAGAGTTTGTTCATATTAAAAAGTATGATGAAACCAAACTAGGTATCTAACTGAAGTTTTCAGAATCATGTAAAACTTAAACCTCATAAAAAAATGACATTATTTAATAATTGCCCTCTCACTGGACATCTCTGCTGTTTCTAATTTTTCATTTCCTTAAAACATACCCAAACATTTATTTATTCTATTTCCTTAAACAGTATTAATTAGTGGAAATTACTACATAAAAGCATATGACAAAATTTAGAACTTAAAAAAAAAAAAGATTTTATTTATTTGAGAGAGAGAGGGCACATGAGCAAGAGCACAAGAGCAGGGTAAGAGGCGGAGGGAGAAGTAGCCTCCCCACTAAGCAGGGAGCCAGATGCAGTGCCAGATCCCAGGACTCTGGAATCATGACCTGAGCCAAAGGCCACCAAGGCGTCTTGGAACTCTTAAGTAACACTGAGACAGGGAAACTGTAAGGGACCTCTCTTTTTCCTGCTTCTTATTTTGCTAGGACTTATACCCCCACCTTATACAGGCCTTAATGTATGTCCTCCTCATAAAGGTCTAGGAGTTAATGATTTCTTTGAAGTCTTCCAGCCCAACTGGTAACATCTAAGGAGTGGCCAGATGAGGTCCTCAGGAACATTCTCTAAGACCACAGACTCCAAACACTGGGACAAAACCCCAGGCTCCAGGGCCATTAAGTGACCTAAGGACACCTGAGAGGACATGTACACCAGACCACTTAATGACACTTAATGACAACTCCAGACCAGCAAACAAAGATAAGACTCATGCCTGTTTTCCTTTGAGTCTCCCTTCCAGAAAGGTTTGAATTTATATCTAAACCACTGAGGTAGAAACTCTGTTCTTGGCAACCTTTTTTTTTTTTAAATAAAAAGAAAGCAAGGGGGCGCCTGGGTGGCTCAGTGGGTTAAAGCCTCTGCCTTTGGCTCAGGTCGTGATCCTAGGGTCCTGGGATGGAGCCCTGCATAGGGCTCTCTGCTCAGTGGGGAGCCTGCTTCCTCCTCTCTGCCGGCCTCTCTGCCTACTTGTGACCTCTGTCTGTCAAATAAATAAAATCTTAAAAAAAAAAAAAAAAAAGCACAAAGCAAAAGACAGCACAAGAGCTCATTTGGTAGGTGCAAAGTAGTCAATGGTTTAGCGTTTTAATCAATTTCATCAGGACCCAAATCAGTCTAAAACTAAGAAAAAATAAAGGTAGATTTAAGACAATACGGAGATACAGTAAAATAATACCAGAAAAAAGGTGTCCGAAATGGCTAGCTGAAGTATTTAATTCTTGACAACCACTGATTACAGGCAATCCTATGCAATGTACTAGCTTTAAATCAGAAATCTTGGTTCATTTTTAAAAATCAGGCAACTGAGGTTTGAGATTAGTAAATGGTTCTAAGGTGCTTTGCAAATTAACAAGCATATCTGTTCCATCAAAAATATTTATCACTTACCTACTATGTATTAGGGACTCTCCAGGCACTGGGGATATGGTGGCCACTTTTTTTTATTAACTGTCTCCTTAGCTATGGTCTTGACTCACTTTCCTGAGGCCTCTCCCACTGCCCACTGTAGTTAGAACTAGGAGGTCAGTGTTATTTATTAATATTTAAGAAACGAATCTGGTTTTACTTAAAATTTATTTTTAATAGGTAACACATTTACATACTTCAAAATTCAAAAGATGAAGGTGGTTATACAGGGAAGTCTGCTTCCTGCTCCAGTTCCCTAGTCACCCAGTCCTTTATAAGTAAACTGTAAGTAAACTTCTGTAAGTTTATAGTAAACTCTTTAAGTAAGTAAGCTCTTCTATAAGTAAATTCTTATCAATTTCTCAGGCTTCCTTCCAGTTATTTTATGCATATGTAAGTCAACATAGCCCTTCCTGCTATACATACTGTTTTTACAGAAATAGTATCATACTACCCACACTGAACAGTACCTTAATGGCTACTTTCCAGGGCTTCAGCAAGAGGAGACACCACGACAAGAATGTGACCGAAAGCTGATTAATAATAGCAAAGTCCTTAAAGTGGAACTTGCTTTGGCCTGTTCAGGGCAAACAAAATCAAAAACAAAAACACAAAACCCCAAAAACCCAGCAGCCAGTATGGCAGAGGCTTTCCATAATGAAGAGTAGCTGAATTTAAGGTTGGAAATAAAGACAGGGGTAGATCTCCCACGGCCTTCCAAATCCTTGGACGGTTTTCAGTTGGGGAATATAATTTACATTTTTAAAAGATCACTTAGACTGCAGAATGTAGAGTGGATAAGCAAGTTATGAAGACAAGCTGTTGTCCAAGAGAGGATTCTTGTTTGGACTGCTGACAGCAGGCAAAGGAAGGAGGCTGAACAAAGGATATATTCTGGAGGCAGTGTTGACAGGATCTGCTCAATGAAGAGATGATGGAAATTAAGGAAAGGGGAACTATCTCAAGAGGACTCCTAGGCTTTAGGTTTGAACAGCTGATTGAGTTTGGGGGCACTCAGATGTGTATTATGTATTTTTATTACTGTTAGTAGGAATAACTAACATTATAAGGTATTCAAATGAAGATATCACATTGACTGTTGGAAGCTGAAATTCAACAAGGATTAGACATATCAGACTAATGAGTTAGTGTCATGCAAAGACATTTTTTAAAGATTTATTTATTTATTTTGGTGGGGGAAGGGCAAAGGGAAAGGGAAACGGAGTCTCAAACAGACTCTGACCTGAGCGCAGAGCCTGAGGCGAGGCTCAATCTCACAACCCTGAGCTGAAACTAAGAGTGGGACATAACCCACAGCACCACCCAGGCGCCTGGGCAAATAACTTTTAAACATAGTATCACCCAGAGAGCTTAGGTAAGACAGCTTGGATTCCAGTTCGAGAGCACCCCTTTAACAGGTGCAAGCAAAGGAGACTGAAAAAGTCCAGCTAGTGATGGAGAAGGAAAACTAAGGTGTTAATCAAGACACACATAGAGTGTTCTTCAAGGAGCATTAAGTAGTCAACCATGGTAAGAGAGAAGATCTTGGAGAGCTGACTATCTGATCTGTCAACAGAGAGAATGTTGGTGGCCTTAACAAAAGTATCTGTACTGGAATATGTAGAGAATTCAAAGTAGGGAGATAAGACAAACAGGTCTTTTATGAGGTTTAGCTTTCAGGGCAAGTGAGCACTAGGTACAGTAATGTCTAGAAAGCTGTTATTTAGAAAAGCACATCTATACTGTATTCTGATAGGACTATAAGAGTATCTGAGAAATGTCCATGAATAAACTTGTGATAGTAAGGTACAAAGCTGAGTTTAGTGCCTTTCATTCTAATTCATTATACATGAAACTATGTTTAACTTCTGGACCTGTTCCTTATTTGGTTTATAGGGGAAATGTATCAGAAAGATATCTTCCCTTCATTCTCTGTAAAGGGTTATATCGTGTAGTATTTTTAAACTAACTAGAAACAAGAAGAGGAAAAAATTTTAACAGCCATCTTAACTGGTGAAATGGCTTTTTAGTACGTTTCTATCCATCATTTGGTGGGTATCTTAAACATCAACAGTATAGTATAGTAATAAAATCAAGAGAAGAACATGTGAAATGCAGTTTAAAACATTTATAATGAAATTCTTACATTCACATTTAAATGAAAAATATATTTGTGTTCATTTAGAGTTCCCAATGAACGAGAACCCTATTTCACGTAGAATGAAAGAACAACTCTGGATCTGGTACTTAATACTGGTATTTCCATCCACTAAATCTACACAGAGACATAACTCATTTTATTACACTTCATACATTTTTTAAAAAAGATTTTATTTATTTATTTGACAGAGATCGCAAGTAGGCAGAGAGGCAGGCAGAGAGAGAGGAGGAAGCAGGCTCCCTGCAGAGCAGAGAGCCTGATGTGGGGCTCGATCCCAGGACCCTGAGATCATGACCTGAGCTGAAGGCAGAGGCTTTAACCCACTGAGCCACCCAGGTGCCCCCATAAAGTTTTTTAATACAATGAAGGTTTATGGTAATCCTGTGTTAAGTAAGTCTATTGGTACTACCAATACCATCTGCTCATTTTGTGTCTGTGTCACATTTTGGTAAGTCTCACACTATAATTTTTTCATTATTACAACTCACCCTTCAACAACACAGGTTTGAACTGCAAGTGTCCACTTACATGTGGATTTTTTACAATACAGTACTGTAAATGTGTTTTCTTCCATTTTTCTATTATAGGAATACAGTATATGATACATAAAACATACAAAATATGTGTTAATTGACTGTTAGTGGTTAAGGCTTTTGGTTAATAGTAGGCTATTAGTTTTTAGGGGGGTCAAAAGTTATACAGGGATTTTCAACTCTCCAGGGGGCCACCTCTCCTAAGCACCCAACACCTGTATATTGGTTGTGCTGATCTGTGGTAAGTGATTAAGACTAGCTAAAAACTCAGATAACATTTTGTAAGTTTTTTCTTAAGTTTGCACATTGGCTCTGACATGCTCCTGCATGCTTTTAAATGAACTACAGTAAGTATAAACCTAACTTGTACATGCCCTGAGAACCAAAAAATTCATTTGACTTGATTGCAACCTTTGCTTTATTGCAGTGTCTAAAAATGAACTTGCAGTATCTCTAAGGTATGCCTTTAATGGTCCTAAATTGCTAAGTAAAGTGTCAAGATCTTCCAAAAACTACAACCAAGAAAAATGCATTTTTTTCCTAGTTTGGGAATTAATTTTGCAGATAAATTTGTATCCGTTTCTGACCGTCTAAGTGCGGGAGGGCATATTTTAGTGGAGATCATGAAAAGCACAGAAGCTAAAAGTTGCTGACCCTACAAGCTCAGAGTCGGGATTCTACACTGAAAGATACAAGACTAAACACTATAAGATACTTTCATACAGGGAAATCAAGCAAGCTACATAGTAATAAGAAGTTACTAGCTTCTGTAAGCTAGTGTTACAGAACTTGTAACACTAGAATTTTATTGAATGAGTTGACTGAAAAACACAGATGCAAGGTTTCTGGTGTAAGGCCACATTTAATTTTTGGATGTCTTTTCTTAAACCAATATAAGGAAAGTTATTCATATATTCCACTGTAACATTGTGTGATGATCTTCCAAACATACTGCCCCATCTTTTAGAACTTTTTTTTCCTGCACTTACTTTATTGGGAGTTTCCAATATTTCTACTTATTCTTCCATAGCATTAAAAAAAAAAAAGATTTTATTTATTTGACACACAGAGAGAGATCACAAGTAGGCAGAGAGGCAGGCAGAGAGGGAGGGGGAAGCAGGCTCCCTGCTGAGAGATCCCAGGACCCAGAGACCATGACCGGAGCCAAAGGCAGCGGCTCAATCCACTGAGCCACCCAGGTGCCCCCTTCCATAGCATTTTTAATGGGTGCATGGTATCTAAATTTATCTAACCATTATCCTGTAAATGAACTTTTGTTTGAGGTTGTGCTATTATGAAGACCTCATACTGACCACCATCGTATCTATCATTGCATGTAATTAATGCCTTAGGAAATGCTTATAAAGTGGATTTCCCCTGGAATATGTAGTAAATGATTTTAAAGATATGTTTTAAGATATTTTGAAATAAAACTCTTTGCTAATTAGAAAGTCTTAGTGAAAAGGAATAAAGATCAAATGCCTATATCCTGAACATGGGTACACAGATCTTTGGCAGAAGAGAAAGATGCAGAATACTGATTTTATTTAAGACAGGAACAAGGACACTTCATACTGAGGTTAAATGCTTTGGATGGTGGTTCCAGGCCCCTGGAGATTTGCTCTTCCATACACTTTGAGAAAAGTTTGAGAAGCAAAGCTATAAAGAACATAACGCATACTAGACTAAGATAACTAATGATCCTAACAGCTTAGTTTTGAGGTGGAAAAATAAGACTACACACCGTGTCAATAAAATTGTTTGTGCAGTTTATTATAAAAGGCTTTAGTTGGGGCACCGTGGCTCAGTGGGTTAAAGCCTCTGCTTTTGGCTCGGGTCATAGTCCCGGCGTCCTGGGATCGAGCCCTGCATTGGGCTCTCTGCTCCACGGAGAGCCTGCTTTCTCCTCTCTCTGCCTGCCTCCTTGCCTACTTGTGATCTCTCTTTCTGTCAAATAAATAATAAAATCTTTAAAAATAAATAAATAAAATAAAATAAAAAGCTTTAGTTGCTTAAGCTGTTGATTTCAACTACCAGCTATTTTTTTCTTAAATTTTATTTGAAAGAGCCAGAGTGAATGAGCACACAGGCTGGGGGAGAGGCAGAGGGAGAGGGAAAAGCAGACTCCCCACTGAGCAGGGAGCCCTAAGCAGGGCCCAATCCCCAGGACTTGGGATCATGACCTGAGCACAAGGCAGACCCTTAACTGACTGAGCTACCCAGGCACCCCCAATTAACCAACTATTGAAAAACAATGTTATTATCAAAAAGAATTACTTGGTAGTATGGTTCATTTCAAACACAGCATTTCATACCTGGTTTGACAATAAAATCATATTGTTGATGAAAAAGAAAGACTATTTTTCATGCACTGCATGATTTAAGAGCTTTTAATTATGTGTATTTGGCTACATTTACAAATTTTATCCATTCAAAACTGAGCACTTTATGCAAGGAACCATCAGAAACTCTTTAAATGGAAATATATCAAATTATCTCCATAGTCCTCTGATTTACACTGAAGTTTATTTTTAAAGCACACTTTTTTGACAGATAGTTACACATTAAAAGTAAATAAACATAATGAGCATTTCTTTTGCTACATAGTATGTGATGGTAAATAAAGATTAGTGTAGACAACCTAGGGCTTGGAAGAATAGCCTGACAAGAGTGTACATAACCAAAATGACATCTTAAAAATTTTTTTAAACTATCTCCAGTGTGCTTTCTCCTGACAACTTCATTCTGGAATTCAGTCATGGAATGGGGTGTATTTCCACAAACTTGAAACAGCAGACATGATAAACAGGTTCCTTCTTTTATTTATCTTTATGGAATCAAAGCAAAACCAAAACCTATTTGTGATTTCTATTACAAGAATTCTCTTCACAAAAGGAAAAGAAAGGGGGGAAGGGAATGATATGAAAGCAAACAAATACCACATACATTTAATAAATCTATCATTTAACAAAGCAATATAGTCACTAACTTTCTCAGGTCATTTCCTATCATTTGAGGATGAAAAAGGCTTTGGAACTGAAATTGCACAGCATTTAGAGGTACACCAATTCCTAGGCAAACCTTTTTATATGGAAAAAAAGTGTTAACAGATTAAGGCAGTAAGAGAAGACTGACTATTAAAAACAGAACTCCATTTTGAGAAGATAAACGTCCCATGTTAAATAATTAGCATCTAAGACATAAAAAGTACAACTCTTCCTAAACTTCATTAGTGTTCTAAAGTTTTGCTGTCCCTGCAACAATTACAAATGTGTGTTCAAAATGATCTAGAAGCTCAGTGTTTCAAAAAACACTTCCCAGCCCTCCTAAATTTTTAACATCAATATGCCAGGTTGTAAACCCCTAGGGATGCTAGTGTTTCACATTAGTGTGTTCATCCTCACAGGTGTTAACTTAAGCCAATATACTTAATGGAGCATGACAAAAGCAACTGTTTATTATAACGTGAAGTTACTGTCAGAACACACAATTTTATTAAAACATTAATAAAAACTAGGGTCTGTAGATGCTGGAGAGCAATGAAGTGAATTTAAAAAAAGAAAAATAAGCTTCTGTTGTTTGTATTTCAGTTCTAACCAGCAATATCCAAATACACTTCTCTCTCCCATTGCCTTAGGGTGAAATCAGATAAACCTGCTGTCTTAAACAAACAAAAACCTTAAAAAGGGAACTTAAAAGATTCAAGGACATCTGCCTTCTTTTGATAGAATTCTCTATTAGTGTTCACATCTCAGCCATCTGCTTTCAAAGATCAAATTCTAACTCCAAAGCATTCTTGTGATTGCTTCCCCACAAAATATTTCTAAAATCTTTACATTCTGAGGAAAATACTTATACGATATATATTTATTTGTCTAACTGCTCAAAGTATGAACTTAAAGTTCTAAGCAAGAATGCAATGCCCAGTACTTACTGATTAAGACAGGGCAATAGCATTTGGCTCCACCATCTAGCTCAACTGCATATCAAAGATAGTCAGTCATGCAGAAAACGCAGATTCTCCATCACTCCCAAAAGGCCTATTTTGGGGTAAGCCAAATCAACTAAAATAATAAAAAAAATAAAAAAATTTAAAAAAGATAAAAATTAGCTTCTTGGTGGCACAAAAGTATATGGAAGTAAAAATAATGAAATAAACATGAAATGTATTTTTCATAAATGTAATTTTTTCCCATACAAATTCAAGCTGTTTTGTCCCTGGTGAATGAAAAAACAGCAACTATTCTCACACCAAATTTTTCTCAGACAGCCTATTTTTTGGTAAGGAACTGAGTATTAATTTTTTCCTAAATCTTAACTACATTTCTGAATCTTAACCTAATAAATGCGCTTTTATCACTACACCATCAGAGTAAAACGCTAAGTTTTTGGTATTTATCGCCAAAGAATCTTTAAATGTTAAAGTGGTGGTAATTATTCAAATTACTAAAAAAACAAAACAGTAATACTAAAAAGATTATTAGAAACAACTTTAAAGCCGGACCAAAGAAAGAACCACAATGGAAAAATATTAAAACCTTTAACTAAAAAAGAAAAAAAGATATCCCGTATGTAAAACTTTCAACACAATGGAAGAATACTTTCTTACTTGGACTGGAGCTTAAAAGCTATAAATGGTTAATCGCCTTGCACGAATTAAAAATAAAAATTAGGAAAAGATAAAAAAAATTTCGAAATGGTATCATTCTATTCTTAAAACACGGCATATTCGAAAGTCACCCTATAGACTATGAATTCTGTCGGATGTCCCAACAAGCAGCCTCGCCTACTGTCAAGAGGTACACGACGATGAATCAAGTTGCAAGAAAAGCAACCACACACCGAATTTGAATTTCCAGATTCAAACATGGGAAAAGAGAGGGAGTCCTGACTTACATTTCATATAATTATCACCCTCTCCTCATCTTTACCGAGTATTTTTATTATAAAAACAAATGCTGTATCATTCAACTGCATGGAACGGCACTTGGCCACCTCTACTCCCAAATCTACGCCAGAGACTGGGTCAAAACAAAGTCTATTGTAAAGGACAAGAAGATTAAAAAATTTAAAAACTTCCTCTGAACTCAGCAAAATATGACAACTACTACTTTGCAGACGCCTTTTACGGTTCTCTGCTCGACTAGGACACTCTCCCCTCCGCAGTCAGTCCTAGTCCCTCGTTTTAAGAGGCTGACCGAAATACTGCGGCCAGCAACCTCGACTGCCTCTGCATGGGCCTTGAACAGCAGAGCTAGAACAAATCCCAAAAGATGGAAGAGACTAAGACGCAAACAAGGTAAAAGAAAAAAAGGTGGTGGGGGGGAGACGAGACCCGCCCAACTCTCCTTCACTGGACCACATAAAACCGAAAAGGTAACAACAACAACAAAACCCAAAAAGGAACGCCACGAGAAAGCAACTAAGGCTTCCTTACTCTCCGCATTCTCGTGCCCAATTCTCTACCGAAGCTCTCGGCCCACCCCACCCCCAGGGGTCCCGGCGCCATTTAGCTCCACCGAAGCCGCCGCCATTTTCCGCCCCCGCCGGATCGCTGCTGCGCCTCGGCAGCCGCTCACTACCCGACTCTGTAGCCCGAGCCACCAACGCGGGCCGGGCCCTGAGAGGGAGGCCCTGGCCTGAGCGTGCGGGGACTGCAGCTTCAGCGTCATGAAGGCCCAGCTCCGACCCCGCCCGCGGTGCCCGAGTGCCCAGAGCCTGCGCGGGCCGGCGGGAACAAGCTGGCAGCAAGGGGGCCGGACAGGCTCCACTGGGCGGAGCGGCCCTGGCGGCGGTTGGGACCTGAAGGTTCCATCGCACTTACTTCCTGTTTTGGGTCCGGGCACTTTGGAAGAACCAGGATGGAGGCTCCAAAAAATACCAGGATGGAGGAAGCAGCCACGGGCAAGAGTGGCTGCAGCTGGAGTGAGCGAGCGCGACGAGCCACCGGAAACGGAGCTACGGCCGCGCCCCGCCCCCAGCCCCCGCACGCTCCCCCTCCCGCTCTCCTCTCCCTTGGGACTGCTCTGCGCGTTGGCTGCTCGCGTCACTTCCGGCCAAGTCGGAGCGCTCTAAGTACTGGGTTTTTGGAGCTTTGGAACTGGTTGGTGTGGTGGTTTTTTGTGGGCCGCCCTTCTTCTCTCTTACTAATAGGAAATCGCGGTACCTATAGTTCCGCCGCTGATGCTGTAAAGGAGGCCCATATTTCTTGGGCATAACTGTGGTCTTTCTGGCGGGGGAGGGGGCAGTTGGGCCCAGCGGGCAGTTTCACAAATTCGCCGGACCTGGAACGGAATAAGAGCCTTGTCTAGTTGCAAAAGAAAGCCGGGAATTTTGTCTGGCTCCTCACAGTGTGTATTGCCATTGTCGCTTTGGGCGTGTGGTGCGGTTCTGGTCAAAAGTTGCCTCTGAGTGTAAGAAGATTCTCGGGGCACAGGCTGACTTAAACCACTGTTTTTTCTAAGCCAGCTGCTCTTCAGTTACGTGGGAAACTTTTATTTTATTTTTAAAGATATTTTATTTACTTATTTGACAGAGATCACAAGCAGGCAGAGAGAGAGAGAGGAGGAAGCAGGCTCCCCGCGGAAGAGAGAGCCCAATGCGGGGCTCAATGCCAAGAGCCTGAGATCATGACTTGAGCCAATGGCAGAGGCTTTAACCCACTGAGCCACCCAGGCGCCCCATGTGGGGAACTTTTAAAAAGGACCAACACTTGGGTCCATCCTCTAGACCAGTGTATTAGAAGCTCCGTGAGACCCTGGCAGAGATTGTTTTTTTTTTAAAGAGTCAAGGCCTTGGAAATCTTATGGTGGAGTGGTCCGAACCTGTTACGACTATATAGGATTCCGACCTCATTTTACTTGTTTAGGAAACTAGATTATTGTTGTCTTTCTGTACTGAGTTGACGGAAGTTTAAAAGTTAGACTTAACTAATGTTCTTGCTTCCAACAACTGTGTAGACTCAAACTATGTTGTCACAAGGGTAATGTAGTCAACTTCGGTCGTCAAGGTCAAATAAGGCTATGGAGAATGTGAAAAGGTACTCCCAAACTGGTCCTAAGTAGCTAATGAGGTGAATAATACTTAGTAATCCCCCCCCCTTATCTTAGCATGTTTTGATTTTTCTACGCAGTTGTGGTTTCCTTTGACTACAAAATATTGTTGAAAGACTTTGTGGAAGGGACAGTAATTCATCAAAGAAACATGGGGCTGGTGGTGGTAAAAAACTACACAATGAAATGGGCTTAGAAACATAAATATTCAGATTTTAACCCAGATGTATATAATTTTCAGCAGTAGGTCACATAACCATGCTATTCTTTGGGGTAAAAGAATTTCTCAGTCATAAATGTTGGGTTTCACAAAAAGAGTGTAAAACAATAATGAGATACTATTATACACCTACTAGAATGACTAAAAAGAAAAACCACAGACAATACCAGATTCTTGTGAAGATGTGGAACAGGAACTCTCATTAATTGCTAGTGGGAATGCAAAAGGTTACAGTCACTTCGAGAAACAGTTTGGCGGTTTCTTACCTAAACATTCTTACTATAATATCCAACAATTGCTCCTTGGTATTTACCCAATGAGTTGAAAAGTTGTGTCCACATAAAAACCTATACACAGATATTTATAGCGATTTTATTCATAATTGCCAAAAACTTGGAAGACACCAAGGTGTGCTTCAGTAGGTGAGGGGATAAATTGTGGTACATCCATACAATATAATATTATCTAATGCTAGAAAGAAATGAACTATCAAGCCATTACAGGATATGAAGGAAGCTTTAATGCACATAACCAAGTAAGATAAGTCAATCTGAAAAAGTCACATACTGTATGATTCAGACTATATGACATTCTGGAAAGGGGAAGACTGGAGATAGTAAAAAAGATCAGTAGTGGCCAAGATTTAGGGCTGGAGAGAGGAATAGATGGAGCAGAGGATATTGATATTAAAATGGTAGATAAAAATGCTTCTATATTTATTAAAGTCCACAAAATGTACGATACCAATAGTGAACCCTAACGTGAACTATGATCTTTGGGTGATAATGATGTGTCATTGTTGGTTCTTCATTTGTAATAAATGTACCACGCTGGTGGGTGATGTTGATAATAGATGAGGCTACACGTGTGTAGAACAGGTGGTATATTGGAAGTGTGTACCTTTTAGTTTTGCTGTGCATCTTAAACTCCTCTAAAAAAGAAAAAAAAGTCTATTTGAAAAAAGAAAGCGGAAGTGTGAAATAAGCCTTTGGACTTGGACAACATGAGCCAGCATTTTTTGAGTGCTTATGTGCCTAATGCTTCACATGTATTAAACTCATTTAATGTTCACAGGTGTTAGATGCATCAGTACAGTTATTAAAAATTAATCCTATTTTAGACAACCAAAAACAAGGGAAAAAATGTCCAAGGGTGCACAGCAGATAAGTGATAGATTCAGAATTGAATCCTCAGCTTCACCGCCCATGCTTGAACTACTACTCTTTTGCACTTCACAAAGTACACTTTGGCAACAATCTTTATGGACATGTTTGACCAATTTTCAAAAATAAATGCCAGAAGCAGCATTTGATTCCATCTAACTTTATTACCAATATGAGGTACTCTGTATCCTTTTGGTTACTACATATATCACTCAATTTTTAAATGTGTACATAAGTAATATGTAAGCAAAACCATGAGGTAGGATTGTATTGGGGAATAGATGTTGAAGTTAAACTTGAGTATGCATCTTGGCTTAATTGCTTAGTAGTGGGTATGATAGTTCACTGCTCAGTTTCATTTGCCTTCAAAACATGGGAATAATAAAATTTACCTCCCAAAATAATGTAGGCATGCACTCCACAAAGCCTGACATGTGTAGTAAGCATTTAAAAATGAGCCAGAAAAAAAATAAAAATAATAAAAATAAAAATGAGCCAGAAAAGCAGTTACTCTCAATTATTTCATTTAATGAAATAATAACTACATATGTAAAATTGTTAACATTAACATTAATGAGGAAGTGGCTCCTAATTAGCTACATTTTTATTTATTTATTTATTTATTTATTTATATTTATTTGACAGAGAGAGATCACAAGCAGGCAGAGAGGCAGGCACAGAGAGAGGAGAAAGCAGGCTCCCCGCTGAGCAGAGAGCCCAATGTGGGGCTTGATCCCAGGACCCTGGGATCATGACCGGAGCCGAAGGCAGAGGAGTTAACCCACTGAGCCACCCAGGCGCCCCAATTAGCTACATTTTTAATAAAGCATAATCATCTAGGATTCTTTTCCAAGGCAAGACAGAGTGGTATCTGAATTACAATCTGTCCATTGTCTTCTGCAAAATTTTGCAGCCTGCATTCTGCTGCACTCTGCTGTTAACTCCCTGAAAAAGTCAAGCCCATCCTCATAATTAATTCTCCTTTTCTGGCTGAGTTTCTTTCATATCTGCCTTTTCCAAAGTCAGTAAATATTTGGGAAAGATAAATGAATTTTAATAATAGCTTAATATATAATTTTAAAAGAAAATTCAACATCCATTTATGATAAAAACAGTGGACATAGAAGGAATGTACCTCAACATAGTAAAGGCCATATATGACAAGCCAACAGTTAACCATATGCAGCAGTGAAAAACTGAAAGCTTTTTCTCTGAGATCAGGAACAAGACCAGAAATACCCACTTTTACCACTTTTATTTAACCTAGTATTGGACGTCTTAGCCACAGCAATTAGACAAGAATAGGAAATGAAAGGCATCTAATTTGGAAAGGAAGAAGTACAACTCACTATCTGCAGATGATACGGTATTATATATATGAAGTCCTGAAGACTATAAAAAAACTTAGAATTAATAAAAAGTCACACAAAAATTGGTTGCATTTCTATACACTAATAGCAAATTATCAGAAAGAGAAATTAAGAAAACAGTTCCATTTACAACTGCATCAAAAAGAGTAAAGTACCTAAAAATAAATTTACCAAGCACTTTAAAGACCTGTGTGTTGATATCTAGGAAACACTAATGAAAGAACTTAAGACAAATAAATGGAAGAATATTCCATGCTCATGGGTTGGAAGGATTAATATTGTTAAAGTGTCCATACTAGTCAAAGCAATACACAGATTTAATGAGATCCCTTAAAAATTCTGATGGCATTTTACACTGAAACAGAACAAAGAATTCTAAAATTTGTGTGGAACCACAAAAGACCTCAAATAAAGCATTCTTGAGAAAGAGAACAAAGCTGGAGGCATCATGCTTTCTGATTTCAAACAGTATTACAAAGCTGTATTAAAACAGTATGGTATTGGCATTAAAAACAGACACATAGATCAATAGAACAAAATAGTGCAGAAATAAACCCATTCATATGTGGTCAATCAATTTATGACAAAGGAGTCAAGAATATACAATGTTTAAAGGACAGGCTCATTAATAAATAGTTTTAGGAAAACTGGGCAGCCACATGCAAAAGAATGAAAGTGGGCCACTATGTTACATCATATATAAAAATTAACTCAAGATGGATTAGAGACTTGAACATAAGACCTGAAGCCATAAAACACCTAGAAGAAAACCTAGGCAGTAGTCTCCCTGACATACGTCTTGGCAATGATTTTTTGAACCTGACACCAAAAGCAAAAACAACAAAAGCAAAAATAAACAAATGGGGCTATCTGAAACTAAAAAGCTTCTGTACAGTAAAGGAAACCATCAATAAAATGAAGAGGCATCCTACTGAGTGGGAGAAAATATTTGCAAATCATGTATCTGATAAGGGGCTAATACACAAAATATGTGAAAAACTCATACAATTCAATAGCAAAAAAGCAATCTGATTAAAAAATGGGTAGAAGATCTGAATAGATATTGTTCCAAGGAAGACACAGATGACCAACAAATACATGAGAAAATGTTCAACATCACCAGTAGGGGAAATTCAAATCAAAGCCACAAAGGGATATCACTTCACGGTGTTAGAATGGCTATTATCAAAAAGATTAAAAAAAAAAAAAGCATTGATGAGGATGTTGGTAAAAGGGAACCCTTATGCATGGTTGGTGGGAATGTAAGTTGGTGCAACCACTATGGAAAACAGTATGTATGTTCCTCAAAAAACTAAAGATTGAATAGCCATATAATCTAGCAATTCCACTTCTGGGTGTTTATTGGAAGAAAATGAAAACACAAACTCAAAAAGATCCATGTACCTCTATTAATTGCAGCATTACTTATAATAGCTGAGCTATAGAAACAACCTTAGTGTCCATAAATGGATAAGGAAGATGTAGTAATGGAATATTACTTAGCCATAAAAAATGAAATCTTGCCATTTGTGACAATATGGATAGACTTAAAGGGTATTACATTAAGTGAAATTAGAGAAAGACAAATACCATATGATTATATGTGGTAACTTAAAAAAAAACCAAAAGGCAACAAAATGCCCTTTCTACCCCAAAACACACCCCAAGATCATAGGTATAGATAACAAATTGATAGCTGTCAGAGGTGATGGGTATAGGGTGGAGAAATGGATGTACTTAAAAAAATTTTTAGTACTAAATAAAAAAATAATAAAAATTTTTAAAAAGATTTTATTTATTTATTTGACAGACAGAGATCACAAGTAGGCAGAGAGGCAGGCAGAGAGAGAGAGAGAGAAACAGGCTCCCCGCTGAGCGGAGAGCCTGATGCGGGGCTTGATCCCAGGACCCTGGGATCATGATCTGAGCCGAAGGCAGAGGCTTTAACCCACTGAGCCGCCCAGGTGCCCCGAAATTAAATTTATTATAGTAACACCATATTATCTTTAACTTGTATAATCATTGTAAGGACTATCCATAATGTAACTTGAAATTTAGGGCAACTTTCTGTAGTTATACATCTAGGTCATTTCTACCTTAGTACTTTGTAACTGTATACCTATGGAATGCAAGAGATTTTTAATATTATCCTAGGATTTACCTAATTAGGAATTAAGTATTTTGTAGAAAAATCATGAGAAATAGTCCTATCCCAAATAGAAGTTATAGTATAAAAGTATTTACAGCAGTTATGGTATTTGCTCCATTTGCTAGTTATGAATAACTCTCTTGGACTCTAGATTTTTTTTATAACACTTTCTTGAAGCTCATCATGATAGAATATTGACGAAATTACCTTTCTTTTAGGAAAGGATGATATATTAGTGCAAAAAGTGTTTCATATACTGAGAGACAGGTTCTGTGGTTCCGTGATCCTCTTGTATCCTGGATGATGTGAGAGAGATGTTTGCAAGGGCTTTTGTTCAAAGTACATGAAAAATGCAATTACTGAGTAGTCCATTTTCTTTCTACACAGTTTCTGAGTCATGTTAATACAGTTTGTGGGTTACACTGGAAGGCTTTCAAGAAGTTCTGGACATCTGATGGGGATTCCTATGCTAATAGGGGAAAGAACAAACTGTCCCTAATTAGGCCCACACATCAGGCTCTTCCAGGTCCTCTTTCCTTTTTTTTTTTTTTTTGATTTTTTTTTTTAAATTTAATTCACTTGATAGCCAGAGATCACAAGTAGGCAGAGAAAGAGAGAGAGGAGGAAGCAGGCCGTCTGCAGAGCAGAGAGCCCGATGCAGGGCTCGATCCCACGACCCTGGGATCATGACCTGAGCCGAAGGCAGCGGCTTTAACCCGCTGAGCCACCCAGGCGCCCCCCAGGTCCTCTTTCATCTCACATTTCTCCTCTAGGCTTTTCTCCCGGGCTTATGGCATTCCATCTAATACCCCTTTTTAATGCCCCCCCGCCTTTTGGGTTAGTGTCTCATCTCAACACTTTCTAAAAGCCCTCAATCTAGCCACCACCTCTTTATATGCTCCTTGCCTTTTCTCTTGCAGTAGGTCTTTACTGAAACTTATTAATGGAATATTAGAAAAATTTGGTTTCTCTTTCAGTTAGGAAAATGGAGAACCAAGACTTTGGGTACTCTCAGCACGTGAGGATAAAAGTTTTCATTCTGTCCTTGAAATTTTTTTGTACAAAATAAAACAGTTAAATTACTTGACTAAAATTGGGAGAATGTCTGGACCCAGATTCAAAGACCTGTTCCTTTACAGTCTGTCATAGGAGAGAGAAGGATGATATACCAATAAGCCAGTAAATCATTGCCATTTTTTGCAAGTTCTAAGGAGGACACAAATTGAATGCTTTGAAAATGAGCTTTCCATAGGGTGTTCAGAGTAGGGCATTCTGAGAAGACATTTGAAGAGAGACTGGAAAGATGAGAAGAAATGCCCATAGTAAGGGGTAAAAGGTGGGAAAACATTTGTCGAGTTAATATGGGAAAGAGTGTATCTGTAGAAAGCAACTGGCCTCTATAATGTTTATAAAAGGGAAAGAGCACAGTGTTAGTAAGGGGTAGGCTCAGTCTCTCTTGCAACATTAATTCATTTTTAAGGCCTCTCCTCTAGGAGTGGAGGTCAGCATATGCCCAGAGGTGGCTGGACCATCTGCAACTTCTGCTTTGTCTTACTGCTTCAGTTTGTCAGCGTATGACACAATATTTTAACTTAATAGACTCTTAAATGTTTGTTGAGTTGAGAAATAGTGTCTTAAACCAGAAGATCAGGAAGCTAGCCATTTCTCTTCTTTGGCAATAGTTACTGACCACAGATAGCTTGGTTTTTTTCAGATAGCATCACTATTTGTGTAACTCCGGAATAAAATAGATGCTACCTTTTATTATTACTATAGTGCAAGGAAGTTTTTTTTTTTTAACAGAATGCTCTGAAAGTGAGCATTTGTCTAACAGAAGGTTCAGAATTACTTTATTGCCCAAATCTCCTTGTCCATTTGGATGCAATATTTTAAGGGTAGAAGCATTACACATTAACCAGCAGATGTCCCTGTTGTTTAGCAAGATTTTTTTTTTTCTTCCCAGAGTAGTAGCTTCAAGAGTAGATAGGAATTATGTGGTTTGAATTTGTTACTGTTAGGCTATAGTAGACCAATGATAAGCCTCATCAATAGGAAAACCAAAGGCATATGCTTTGAAATCCAAATGTGAAAGGTTTTCTATCATTTAAAGACTTGTCATTGATTTATCCCCTATTCAATGCACCTTTAATTCCCTTGCACAGAATACACAGTGAAAGAAATGAGAAGGAAATAAGGAATGTGTGTGACCTTTCTAGCTTTCAGGAGCTTGTGCATCTGTGGTACACTTATTCACTGGCTTCGTTCTGCAGACCTTCCTGAGCACTATTTTAGGGAGAAGAAATAT
>RCUC01132306.1:0-22705 GCA_003697995.1 Taxidea taxus jeffersonii | reverse complement strand
TGAGCGACTGTCTTCAGCTCAGGTCATGATCACGGAGTTCTGGGATCGAGCCCCACGCCTGGCTCCCTGCTCTACAGATACCCTCCTTCTCCCTCTGCCCTTCACCCCTCTCATTGCGCTCACTCTCTCTCTCTCTCTCTCTCTGTCAGATAAACAAATAAAAATCTTTTTAAAAACAAAAAAAGCAAGATCATAGAATAAGAAACACAGAAATAATTACTCTGTAGGTTACCCTGGTTCATTTGAACCAGAAGGCTTCCATCTAATGGGAGCAAGTTAGCGAGTCGTGAGAAGGCATCTCTCTCTCGTATGTTAGTTTCCAAGGCCAGAAATATCACCACAAATCTAGTTTTTCACAGACGACGTAAGTTGGTGTAAGCATGTGCTTGGCAAGAATGGGTTGAATGGTCAAGGATTAGTTTCACAAATTTTAAGGAGCAGCTGGGTGATTTTGATGAGACACGATGACACATGGTGGCAGGCAGGGGATGGTGTTGTGACCAAGTGGTTTTCTGGCAGGTGGCTGCATGAGCCATGGTTGGATTTATCCACCACTAAGAGGCTAACGCTCAGTTGTTAAGTGGCTCACGGGCTGCTGCCTGCCCAGCATTAGCACAGTTATTTGGGGCTTACTGGAAGTACCTTGGCATGCTTTCTGATTCACCAGGCTACAGTGCTCTTCTTCTCCACTGAAATTCCCGAGTCTAATCTCCAGTGGATCTCAGGTTCAAGGCACAAAGGTATAGCACATGGCCATGGACCAGCTCCCACTGGAAAATGAACAGGGGAGAAAGCTCTTGGACTCACTTGGATGTCATTTGAGATTCCTGGTGGGTAGCTATGCCAAGGCATTTTCCTGGCCAATGGCAATTCCTTCCCCAAGTCTCATGGTGTTTCAAATACGGTTCCTGTAGGAACATGTCATTTCCTCCTTCACACTCCATTATTTCTGGGTATGATGCAAAGAGGTTGTGTTTGGGGGACAGATTTGGGTCCAAATCCCCTTTGCCCCTTGCTGTGTATTGAGAACCTGGGTGGATTATCTAACTTTATTGAGTCTGCTTTCTTATCTGGGAAAACGTTGCTCTGTGAGTTAATAATTGTAAAGTATCAAGATCTGTCATTGTGGAGACATCGTTCTCAGGTCACAGTGCCATTTATAAATAATGTTACAGGCTCTGCTTTAGATGTGGAGAATACAGAGAATAAGATGCAATCCCTTGAAGAATTCTGACTGTACCAGAAAACACCAAGACACTGTGATATGTGCCACAAAGGAAGCATGTGTTGACAGTGCCATGACAGGAAGGAGTCTATCTTGGTGATTTGTACATGAAAGGGTGGTGTTGACCCAATGGCCGGGGCTGACATCAGAGGAGCCAGGCTCCAGTTTAAGCCACCAAGGGTATGACCCGTAGCTAAAGGTACTCACTTATATTTTAGTTGCCTTGCCTATAAAAGGAGAAAGGCCGATCTGCAGGTCCTTCGTGTTCCTTGCAGATTATTAGCCATATGGAGGCTGGCCTCCAGGGCAGATAATGAGCAAGGTACAGAGCTCAGGCAGACATGCATGGTAAAATATTTACCCAGTCTCCACCCAGAGCTCAAGCTAGGTTTCCTCTATGAAAACCAAAGCTTTTCCATTAGCTAATCCCTGGTCCCCAAAAAATACAAAAAGGAGAGTACAGAAGGCATTCCTTTAAAGCAGTTATTAACCTTGCGTTACGACCACATTTACAAGGTGACTGGGATGCCATGAACATGAAGAATTCATCCAGCCCAGTGACTTGATTTAGTTCCGGGGAGTCGAGAAGTAGAGGTGCCCTGGGTTGCCTCCATGGCCAAGAGCAGAGTCAGGGTCACTCAGCCAGCCTGGTGCGTGTAAGTCTAAGTACTGAACTTCATCAGCAGTGTAATTCCATTTATGCTATTACATAATTAAATTGAGAGTTGAGTTGTGCTTTTTAAAAGATTATGTGACCATATGTAGCTTGAACAAAGGCCAACACTGAAAAAAAAAGGGGAAGGGTCTTTTCATAATTTCTTTCTATTAGGTTAGGACCTTGTTATTTCTTATTTCCTTTTTTTCCCCCTCATAGATCTGAATTGAACTCGGTCAGTACTTAATAAATAGATATGATTACAGCTTCAAATATTTTTATTTTAGAATGTGCTTTCAATATGTTTTAAGACAAAAATATAATCTTCTAGAACCCAGGTCGTGTATCAAGCATGGGGCATCAGTGCTTCCACACCCCGAAAGAACAATGTGCACCGACATTTCAAATGGCTTTTTATCGAATCAGGTTTTAAACGGAAAGTTTTAGAGTCGATGGTGAGTAATTTCATTAGCAAATGGTACAGTTAATTCTTAAAGGAAGTCAAGGAAAATAAAATGTTATGTCTAGCACAAAGCTACCATTTTGGGGGGGAATTATTAACACTTGAGAGAATACATTTTGGCACTCAGTAATATTAGGGAACTCAATTCAGATAGATAAATTGAACCAGCAGAGGATGTTAGATTTTATAGACTAACAACAACAACAACAATGAGTTCTACTAGTGTTAAATGAAATCCAGCCATTGTTTTAAAGTACAATCGTATCTGGAAAAATTCATAGGAAAAATAAATACTTGGAGCCTAAGGAGAATGTGGCCAGTGTTTATTGTTATTTTTTTAATCAGGAGAAGCTGTTCCTTGTAAAATCTAGACTAATCTATGCATATGCAGCAGCTCTCATTAAGATGCATTAGAAAGCCCAAGTGCCATTAGATAATGAAACTGACCAGAGGTATTTCCTAGGGCTACAATTAATACCCTTGTGGTTAAACTATAATGACCAAACTCAACTAGAGTCAAATTCAGATGTGAATTGTACTTAAGGACCTCAGAGTCACTAATCCACTAAGAGAGTCACCTTTTAGTGGATTGGTTTCAAAACACAAAAGCACTAAATTAAAATAATTGTTTTGTCTGAAAGTTTTTTCTTTTTCCATTGATTACCAACATAGGTATGCCCTCCAACTCCAACATTATCACAGAGCTCCTCAGGGCATTAGAACCTTCCATCCATGCCTCATGTCTGGCACACGAGGGATACTCAGTGAATATACAGTGTTCAGAAAATCAGTAGGATCTCACCCAAAATACTGTGCTCTTTCCTTGGCGATCTGAAGGTCTGCAGGCTTGCCTGGACTTGAGCTCGTTATGCTGACATCAATGCGGGTTTCAATGGAAAAATCTTGTAGGGAGGTGCATAATAATACTTTTCATTTTGAGAAATGCTAAGTAGCATACATATTTAGTTATCCGATCCTCACAGCAATCTTGTTTCCATTTCGTGTAGTGAGAGGAAATAAATTCTTGAAGGTCACACATCCAATAGATGGTGACCTAGATTTAAACCAACCAGCTCAGATCCAGGAACAACTCCCTCAGCCTCGATATTAGGGGCCCCACACACTATGGCCCAGGGGCTGAGGTCATGTGTTTTTATATTTTTAAAATTTTTTTCATTTAAAAAAATATTTATTCATCTATTTATTTATTTATTTGACACAGAGATCACAAGTAGGCAGAGCGGCAGGCAGAGAGAGAGGGGGGAAGCAGGTTCCCCACTGAGCAGAGATTCCCGAAGAGGGGCTTGAGCCCAGGACTCTGAGATCATGACCTGAGCCGAAGGCAGAGGCCCAACCCACTTAGCCACCCAGGGGCCCCTCACCTGTTTTTATAAAGACAGATTTATTGGAACACAGCCCCACACATGCATTTGCGTGTTGTCTGTGGCCGTGTACCCACTACAGCAGAAGTGATCAATTGGAATGGAGACCTGACAGCCACAAAGCCTAAAGTTCTGTCTGACCCTTCAGGAAAAAGGGTGCTAACCTCTGTCTTACACAGTCTGTTTAAGAGTAAAGAAGAGTCCAAGTGACAACTCAGATCAAGTTCATGTCCACAAAACCTCCCATCCACGTCAGCCAGAATCCACTGTCAGAAATCACAGTGTCTGAACTGGGACGACATCGAACTAAAAAGCATTGGGACAGTGAAAGAACGCATCCGCAAAACAAAAAGGCACCCAAGCAAATGGGAATATATCCGGTAAAAGGGTTACTATCCCAAATACATAAAGAACTCATACAACTCAAAACCAAAAAGAAAAAAATCGAATTAAAAGCTGGGCAGAGGATCTGAATAGACATTTTTCCAAAGAAGGTTACAGATGGTCAGGATACAGGAAAAAATGTCCAACATTACTCATCATCAGGAAAATGCAACTCAAAACCAAAATGAGATATCACCTCAAATCAGTCAGCATGGCAAGTATCAGAAAGACAAGAAATAGCAAGTGTTGGGGGGAGGTAGAAAAAAAGGGGACCTTCAAGGGAACATAAAGTGAGGCAGCCACTATGGAAAACAGTTGGAAGTTACTCAAAAAGTGGAAAAGAAAACTACCAGACAATCCAGCAATTCCTCTTCTGGGTATTTAGCTGAAAAAAAACAAAAACGCAATTCCAAAAGATTCATGTGCCTCTCTGTTCATTGCAGCATTATTTACAATAGGCAAGACATGGAAATACCCCAAGTACCCATTGATAGCTGATTGGGTAAGGAACAAGTGGTATATACATCAGCCAGAGTAAAGGATGAGATCTTGCCATTTGCAACAACGTGGATGGACCCAGCCAGTATTAGTATCTGCTAATGAAATAAGTCAGAAAGAGAAAGGCAAATACCATATGATTTCACTTATATGTGGAACCTAAAAACAAAACAAAACAACAACAACAACAAAAAACACAAGCAATCAAATAAAATAGAAACAGACTCATAAACATAGAGGACAAACTAGTGGTTGACAGGGACACGCAAGGTATAGCAATGAGCAGAATAAGTGAAGAAGGATCAAGAGGTACAAACTGCTGGTAACAAAATAAGTCACAGGGATGATGGTGGCCACCATAGGCCATAAATAGGGCGTGTGATCAATATCATCATAGTAACTTTCTATGGTGACAGATGGTAACTACACTTAAAGTGGTGGATATTTCATAATGCAGATAAATAACCAATCACCATGCAGGATACCTGAAACTGATATAATATGTCAACTACACTTCAGTTAAACAAAAAATAGTGTCTGTCAACCAACTCCAGGCAGTGTGGGATGGTGGACAGAACATGAGGCTTTGAGGCCCTGCCAGCTCTAATATGAACTCCATCAGTTAATGGAGGTACAGACTTGAGTCTTTTCTCTGAGTCCTGATTTTCCACCTGTAAAACTGGGCTATTTATACCTCCCCCATGCTGACTTGTTTTAGGGGATTAAATATAAGATAAATTACATTGAAATCTTAATGTGCTGCCTGGCATGTAGTAGAAGACCAATAAACAGTAATGAAAAACATGGGAATTCATCATTGTGTATCTTTTTGTCTATATCTATCTGCATTCATATATTTATGACCAAGTAGAGGACATCAGGGTCACTAATCTACTGTTTCAGAGTGTTGGTGACAACTGGGAACATCTAGGGGGGCTGTCAACCACATCAGAAAATTCTTCTTTGCAGTGGGTTCTGCAAAGGATTCATGGCCTGGCCTTCTGGTCTTTGCCTGGGGCAGGGAATCTTCTAGAAGATCGTGTCTTCAGCCAGGGTTGGGTAAAACAGAATCCATTCCACTTCTCCACCAGATGTGGCTACCTCAGTGAATAACATCCCCATCTGCTTGGAATACAGCAGAAATAATGTGATTTCTCACCAGAGTGTTCTCAGGGGCCACAGGGCATTCGAGAGGCTTGAATTCCTGCAGTCTCTGGGCATTGGGGGAAAATGATGCTGTGGAAGCTTGGGATCGCTCTTCTTTGCTGCCTCACTGGCCCACATACCACCATCAATTGGTGAATGTACTTCAGCAGCCTCTTACCTGGACTTCGAGCTTCCCCCCAAGTCCCCTATGGTCTGCAAACAATGCAGTGGCCAGAGGAATGCTTTAACAACATATATGAGGTCTCATCACTCCTCTGCTCAAAACCCTTCCATAGCTCCCCATGCCTCTCCAAGTAAAAGCCAGTTCCTCACAAGGGTGTATAAGGCCCAACATCAACTGGGTTCTTCCATATTACTTCTCCAACTTTGTCAATTGCTCTGCCCTGGGCTCACTTCGTTCTAGTCATGATGGCCTTCTTGTTGTCTCCTGAATGAGCCAGGACACTCTTTACTCAAACACTTTGCACTTGCTCTTCCTTCTTTTGGTAACACTGTTACTCACTCCCTCATCTTACTCAAATGTCACCTTCTCATTGAGGCTCCTAACTCTTCTCTTTCAGACATCCCCCTCTGCCCCAAGCTATTACCATATATTCACATAAACCACCTGTCCCATTTCCTGCTTTGTTTTTCTTCCAAGCATTCACCACCAGCTAACATATTGTATATTTCTACTTCACGACCTCCTTTACATCTCCTTCCCCTACCTAGAACATAAGTACCTTGAAGGCAAGAGATTTCTGACGACTTTGTTTATGGCGACATCTCCAGCCTTTAGAACTCTACCCAGCATGTAGTACATACTCAATAAATATTTGTTATACGAAGGAATGTAGATAAAATGAGAAACCTAAGCACCGAGTGGGATAGTCCAGCCATCATCCTTTTAGGGATTACATTTCCAGAGAGACACATGAAGTACCAGATGTTACAACCCGAGAACTGGTGGGAAGTTTTCTTGGTTCTCAAGAAGACAGCAAGGTCATGTTTGTTCTACAAGTCCTGCTTCACATTCTAAAGAGACCTCGGTTTTCTATTCATACTAAATGGTGTCTTTTTGTCTCCTGGCATGATACTGTCAGGTGAGGCATCCTTAGTGTGCAAGAAACTGTCATTTGTTATGGCCTCATGGGGGCCTGGATGTCAGCAACTCCTTGATCGTTCCAGTAAACAAATGTCTCTGTGCTGGCAAAGGCAATGTCATGGGACTTCTCTTTCCAGGAGCCGATGAAATGGCAATTGCCATCTGCAAGATGCATTTTCTTGGAAGAAAATCACAACAGAAATTGATTATCAGTAGAGAGACCTGAAGGTCTTGCTTTGTGTCCATTGGGTGCATGAAGGTGATGGGGATGGTGAAAATAGCAAAGAGTCACTGGGTGCTGATTGAACAGCCCTTATGATACCATAGGAATTTCAGGATCAACTGGTCACTTTCTAAGAAAGACCTGTTGAACTTTTGATTGGAATTGTCTTGAATTTAGAGATTTTTTTAAAAGACTGATTTAGGGGCACCTGGGTGGCTCAGTGGGTTAAGCCTTTGCCTTTGGCTCAGCTCATGATCTCAGGGTCCTGGGATAGAGCCCCGCATTGGGCTCTCTGCTCAGCAGGGAGCCTGCTTCCCCCTCTCTCTCTGCCTGCCTCTCTCCCTACTTGTGATTTCTCTCTGTCAAATAAATAAATAAAATCTTAACAAAAAAAGATTGATTTGATTTATTTATCTTAGAAAGAGAGGCAGAGAGAGTACATGCCATGAGGAGGTGGCGAGGTAGAGGGTGAGGGAGAGGGAGAGAATCTCAAGCAGACTCCTTGCTGAGCATGTGCTCTGATGGGAGCCGGGCTTGATCCCAGGACCCTGAGATCATGACCTGAGCCAAAATCAAGAGTCAGATGCTCAGCTGACTGAGCCACCCAGGTGCCCTGAATTTTCTCAAATTTACTCAAGGTTATTGTTACAACTGTAATGTTGAGCTTTCCTTCCACAAATATTTTGAAATTATTTTGACACCACTTTATAATCTTTCATTAAGTTTTATAATGTTCATTGTAAAAAGTCTTCCACATTTGGGGATATACTTAATCCCAGACACTTCATAACTCTTACTGCTATTATAAATGAGATTTTTTTTCAACTACATTTTTGATAGTGTGTCACCGGCATATAGGTACTCAACTGCTTTTGTTACATTGACCTTGTACCCAGAAACTTTACTGCACTATCTTATAGTTTATAAGTTATTTTGGATTTCCTATGGAGACAATGATGTTAACAATGCATAGGAATAATGTAATTTTTTACTTCTACTTTTAAAATTATTTTATGGCTTTATTTTTTTGTATTTCATTATATGTTATAAGACCTCCAGAATAACGTCAATTAAAAATGGTAATAGAGATTGTTTTTGCCGTATTACTGACTTTAAATGTAATGCTTCTCAAGTTTTACCACCATATAGAATATTGGCTATGAGTTTCTAATAGATGCTGTTTATCAGGGTAAAGATATCACCCTCCATTTCCAGTTTGCCAGGGCTTTTATCATGAATAAGATTTGAGTTGAATTGGAATTTTCCTTCTGCATTTACTGCTATGATGATGCTGTATCTTAAAATCTATTAATAAGGTGAGTTGCATTAATGTATTTTTTAAGCTTAAAATGCCCTTCATAGGATTAATCCTACTTGTTTATGATTTTTTTCCTTGCTAGATTTTTTAAAAAAGTATTTTCACATCTATATTCATAAATAAACCAGCAGTTTTACTTTTCTGTAGTGTCCTTGTTTTGATGTCATGATTAACTAGTTTCATAAAATGGAAATTTTTCTACCTTTTTTGTCCTGTGGCAAAAATTATATAAAACAAAGTTTATTAATTCTTTGATGATTTGATAAAACTCACCTAAGAAGCCATCTGAGCCTGATGTGTGTGTGGAAAGTGGTTTTATGACCCCTGATCATGTGGATTTAACATACTACTTGGGTTTTCTATTTCTTCTTTGGTCAATTTTTATTTCCATCTCTTTCTAGAACTTTCCCATTCCCTCTGAGTTTTAAATTTTATTCACATAAAGCTGTTCATGGCATTCTCATGATTTTGAAAACCCAATGTATTTATGGTTATGTTCCCTTTTTTGTTGAGATTGTTCATTGGACCTTCTCCCTTGATTTTCTGAACAAATCTTGCCAGAGTTTTATCTATTGGTTTGTTCAAAGAAGCAGCTTTTAACTTTGCTACTTAACCTATTTTACTTTCCATCTTATTAATTTTTGTTCTTTGCTATTTCTTTTTCCTTACTATCTTTGGACTTGCCTATTTTCTAAGTCTTGAGTTAGTTTTCTCATTAATTCTTTTACAACCTGTGACTTTGAGGCTACAGTTATGTCACTTGGTATAGCTTTGTCTTTTGTAGCATGAGTTTTGACAGCCAATCTATTTTCATTGGTTCCTACATATTTTACTGTTTTCATTATAGCTCCTTTCATGACCCATCCCTATGGAGGTTTTGTTTGCTTTCATTCCCAAATACATGCTAAGATTGGCTCTTTCTCTATAACTTCATTGTTTTATGGTCATAGAACGTAGTCTACAGAAAGTTTACCGATTTTACTCCTTATGCTTCTGGAATTCCACTTCCTCCTTCTACTTTTAGTTCCTTCCTTCACTACATCATCCTGCAGTAGCAAGGATCTTTGAGTAGTGAGCTTTATCAGTCTTTAGCTGAACATTTTTCTCTGATTCTCACTTTTAAGTAATTGGCTATATGTACTTTGGAAAGTATTCTCCTTCAACAACATGATTATTCTATTGTTTATTATTTACTAGCCTTGGTTGTTTTGAGTAAGCCTGTTGTCCTTCCTAGCCCAGTCCTTTTTTTCCCTTGATTTTCTTTTAAGGATTTTCCCTTTGTCTTTGGTATTCTGCACTTGCATTACCATACATGGGAGTAGGGATTTCTTTTATTTATTCTCCCCAATATTTAATGTTTCTTTGGCAGTCTCTTGACAATTCAATTCTGGGAAGCTCTCACCTTTCATCTACAATTTACACATGATATCCCCTCCCACTCTTCCTCTATTCATCTCCCAGAACTCCTCAGAGATGTATTTGGATCTTCTGATTCCATCCTGTGTGTCCCCTAATCTCTCTTTCACTGATCTGTCTTTTTTATGGCTCCATTCTGCATGCTGATTAAGTTTCTCAGATCTATTGTGTGGTTCCCTGATTCTCTCCTCTGCTATATTTAAATTACTATTTAGCAAGGCCTTTGAAATTTGAACATCAATGAGTATATTCCTCACAAATATGAAGTTATTCATGAGAGCCTTATTTATAATTTGAAATTTTAGAACCTGCCTAAATATTCTACAATCATAAATTAAGTGATGGTAACCTGAATTATGGTATACCTATTTGATAAATAAATACTTAGCCATTAAAACTGCAATAACAAAAAGCAGGAAGCAAACAGTAAAAAAAACTTATTAAAATAAAAAATATAAAATTATGTATATGCTACACCATGAACATATGCAAAAGTAAACATGAATACACAAAATAATAATTCTGTAGTTGTAGTAGGGTGATTTCATTGCCCATGAACTTCTTCCTCTTCCAACCATTCTATAATGATGTTGTGCTATCTTTGCCATTAGAAATAGTTCCCTAAAACACCTTTACTTTGAAACACACACACACACACACACACACACACACACACACCTTGACAATAGAGCATCTGGGTAGAGTCTAAATATGAGGTCAGAATTTGCACTTGCTTATAGACCTCCCTACTGTTGAGTACTTCTTACGAGTGGAAATCCATTTCTGGATACTAGCTGATACTCAAAATCTTGTTAGTCATTTGAATCTATATGTGCTAATTTCTGTCCCAGAGTTGAGTCCAGAAAATCGAAATCCATGTGCTTGTGTCACAACTTAGATGTCACTGGACTTGTTTCTTACGTTTCTGTCAAACATAATTAAGAGTTTGGCTTTAAATATTGTCATTTGGGGACGGAAAAATGCTTTTCCACTCTACAAATTGTGCTTTTTGTTTGTTTTAGAAACCAGGTTATAAAGCTGGGGCCACACTTAAATTAACTGAGGGCATTTTTTTCAAGTTCTGTTAAATAAAAGTCAATATTATTTTATTTTTTTAAGATTTTATTTGACAAAGAAAGACACAGGGGGAGAGGGGACACAAGCAGGGGGAGTGGGAGATGGAGAAGCAGTCTTCCGCCAAGCAGGGAGCCCAATGTGGGGCTTGATCCCAGGACCCTGGAATCATGACCTCAGCTGAGCTACCCAGGCACCCACAATTTTATATTTTTTAAGTAAAGAACTTAATGGTTGTGTATGTGTTCATCATAATAATAATTTCTTGCACTGGGGAGCCAGGATGGCTGGGTCATTCAGTGTCTGCCTTCGGCTCAGGTCACCATCCTTGGGCTCAGGTCACCATCCCCGGGTCCTGGGATGGAGCCCTGCATTGGGCTTCCTGCTCCACGGGAAGTCTCCTTCTCACTCTGCCTGCTGCTCCCCCTGCTCATGCTCGCTCTCGCTCTCTTTCTCTCTGTCAAATAAATAAATAAAATCTTACCAAAAAAATAATACCTTGCATTAACAAAGTAGGGGTTTTCCTTACCTTATTTGGGTCTAGGACTCGCTGTTTGAAGAAAACTACACACAGGCGGCCCTGAAATTATCCACAGCACAAAAGTGTGCTTTATTGGTCAGTTTCCTTCCTTCCTTCCTTCTTCCTAGTGTTTTGGCTATGCTTCCTCTGCAGACTCTAAGGTGCCCCTTCCCTCCTGTGTGTCCTGCACCAGCACCCTCTCACCTGAAATCAACAACAGAACAGTGGGGACAAGGAAAACATGCATGGAAAACCTCTCCAAAATTTCAACATTTTTGACTCCTAACGGGCCGGCCTGGATTCTCGTTCTCAAGGTGCTCCTTGAGATTGTCCCATCTTCTGGTCAGACCCCAATCCTCAGAGTGATCGTCATAAATGCTCTTCTGTTTCCATTTACTGTGAGAGGTCAAAAGATGCTGCTGGTTTATGAGTTCATTTCGCCATGTATCACTATCGGCGGGTCAGCGGGCCAGTGGGTGGATGGGCAGTGCTCACCTCCCCATTTATTACTCTTGTCAACTCAGAAGGGATTTTTTTTTTTTTTTTTTTTACCTTGTGAAAGGCCCATCAGCAATGAATCAGTGAAGTGAAGACGACAGCTGATTTGTGAATTTAGATTCTATAAAGTGACTCCGCTTTGGTGGGCTGTGTAGATAAAGCAACTGTCATGATAAGGTGGCAAGTGCAATTCCACAAAACCAAATTTATTGCACATTTGAGGAAATCATCCTATTTTAAAATGCCATAAATTCTAAATTGAATATTACTTATTCCTATGAATTTTGATTTATATTTTGAATATTTTTAATGGGATGCTAAATAGCCTAGGTTTGAAGTTATGAGTTTATGCATTTCTTCTCGCGGGCTATTGTGACTTGGCTCAGAATATATTGGCCATTCTTAGGATTTTATTTGTGTGGATGGAAGCGGGGGTGGGAGAATGGATTCATGCACCTGCTGAAGGTGCCCCGTGGGGAAGGATATGGATGCTGGTTATAAAGAAAGGGGGGAGCTGGCTGCAACCTTCCTTCCTCTGAACGGTCTCCCAAGGCTGCCACAAAGCTCAGGGAGGGACTTTTTGCACCAGCCTGAACAAGGCTGAAATCGCATGGAGGGGAGCATGGAATTCTGACCCCCCAGGGATGTTTGACCGCCATTAGCGACCCTCAGAGTCCCCTGAATTTCTCTGTACCACTTCTTGCCGTAGTTAGGAATTAACCATTTCAGCCACTACTTATTCACTGGCGTCTCCACATCTCCTGGCTCACAGCTGTCGTTCCATTAAGCCTGGCAAGCAGGAGGTTCTCGATAATGAAGACACAACCCCACATTACCCAGGATGCTTTAGACCATCACCTTTTCTGAGTAATTCAGTTCTCCCTTTAACAGTCTCTTTTAATTTCAGTCCTGGCTGTTAAAACATTTAAGAAAAGTTACACACAATTACCTTCCTCCAAGGAGGTAGATTGGGAAAAATCCTTCCAACTCGTAATTGCAAACTGACAGCTTTGGATTATCTTCGCTGGACGGGGCCTCCAGGAGCATTCACCCAACCAGTGGTGGAAGGACGGCTTGGAGTAGAAGCTCATGAAGGGTAGCCTGATGGCTTCTTCCTTGCTCTGCACTGACCTCACCCAACACCTGCCACTGGGTGAAGGGGTTTGGGAACTATCAGAAGCCAAGGTCAGGATTGCCCCAGCTCACTCTAGAGCTTCTTTGTCATTGATCCCCCAGGAGAGTGGCTGGTCTTGAGTCAAGAGAAACTCTGCCAGTTGGCAAGACTCAGCCAAGCAGACTGAATAGGCCAATGAGTGAGACCTATGGAGGTCTCCAGCACTACTGTGTTTTGAAGATAGGTGGAAATTCCATGGTACCTGCTAGCAAGGTTTCAAAGCCTCTGTATAAGGCAAAATCTAACCTCCTGGACCTGAGTCCTCTTAGGTCCCAAAGCCCCCAATAAATGTGCCATCCTTCTCTGCATCTTTCCTATTGGGCCCTCTTCCCATGGGCCCTCTTCCCATGGAGAAACACATAAGGGGGCTTTTTAGAAAAAGGGGAATTTTCGGGGCACTTCCCATCTCCAACCACCATGACTACCAGGCTATAGAACTAAATTTGGCTAATGTAAGTGCCCTCATCATGTGATTCCCCATGTGACCGCATTGGCTGAAAACCAAGCTGGGACCAGCCGGGGAATTCTTCCATGTGGCTTCTTCAGGTGGTCTGTGTTACCTCACGACATGGTGGCTGTCTTCCAAACGTGAGTGTCCCAAATGGGGAAGAGAGATAGCAAGAGACAGAGAGACACACACACAGAAACAGAGAGGGAGACATAGAAAGAGAGACAGAGGAACAGAGAGAGATGGAGACGCAGAGGCAAAGAGAGACACTGAGAACTAGGCAGAAGTTGTATCCTTTCTATGACCTAGTCCCAGAAGCCACAGAGAATCCCTGTGGTCACACTGTATTCATTAAAATCAAGTCACTAAATCCAACCCACATTCAAGGGGAGGGAAACAAGCCTCTACCTTTTGAAGGGAGAGCGTCAAAAAAGGTGCAGACTGATTTTAAAACCACCCCATGGGGCGCCTGGGTGGCTCAGTGAGTTAAGCCTCTGCCTGCGGCTCAGGTCGTGGTCTCAGGGTCCTGGGATCGAGCCCCGCATCAGGCTCTCTGCTCAGCAGGGAGCCTGCTTCCTCCTCTCTCTCTGCCTGCCTCCCTGCCTACTTGTGATCTCTCTCTCTCTGTGAAATAAATAAATAAAATCTTAAAAAAAAAAAAAAAAACCCATCCCATAAGGTCATTGTGGGGCATAGCCTTACTCCATCGGTGCTGAGATCTGCTTCTGGAGGATCCAGAGACCACACAAAGCTGAGTTGGCACCTTTTGGGGGCAACGAAGGGCAGTAGAGTCTGGCAAGCCACCTTCCCATCTGGGCAGGGACCCAGCATCTCCCACAGTGCCATCTTCTGGGTTAGATGAGCCTAGAGACAAGTTCACAAGCAAGTCTGAGGCCTCCTCTAGCTGTCCAAATGCCATCTAATTCTTTCTGGAATGTGACTACAGGGGGGATGTAGAGGTAGCTGGGCTGCTTCCTCACTTGCAATGATCTTGTCCTTTTTTCTGTGCTTGGTGGGTTTTATTTACCTTTTAAGGCCCGTCTCCTTTTTAAAATAGTCTAGGGTATCCCTAGGTGGGGTTGATTCCCTTGCCTCTCTGTTTGCCCACAATCTGTTATTCTTATGTCCAACATGACATCAAAAGTCTGTCCTCTTATTTTCTAGATGATGGGTTCCCCTAGGGTGGGAATTTTGCCCCATCCCCAGCCATAGACATGGGATCTGGAATATTCGAGGCGTTTATGGCCCATAAAAGTGGGCTCAGAGGAGCTAAGGAAAAAATGAGCTATTGTTGTCAGCTAGCAGTTTCCAACACGGGATGTGATCTATAAAAGAAGAGATTTGTATCAAATGAACTTGAAAAAAAACGACTTTTTCTCATTTTCTCCTTGGAAGTTCATAAAGTATATTAACACTCAGATGGTGAGGAGTGTGGTTTCATAGCTCAAAAAATGTGAGTTTTGGGATCAGTCTGGATTTGAATTCTGGCCACACTAAACGCATGTGCCTCACTCATTTCCTCTGACTACAAAATGGGAATGGTATTATTATTCCCTACCTTATAAGGATACTGTTGAGAAAATTAAAGTCATTCATGAAAGGCACTAGATGTGGTAGGAATACAGTAAGCTATTGGGTAACATTAGTATCATCAAACGCTCTGAGAAGTCCTGCAACAAATGATCACAGTATTTCCCCAACTTAGTTGACAGTAGAGTTATTTTTTCTGCATCGCATTTACTCATTTACACCCACATTTTGGGAAATAATGGCAGTAGATTTGAGAATACTGGAAATTCATCTCTGCAAGTTATATGATGCTTTACAGCTAGACAAACTTACAGCTAGCATAATTCTTGAAGAGTTGTTCAAGGGATGAAGGTAGAATTCGTGGTCAACAAATGAGCAGCCAACACATTTTTCTCATTCAAGCTCTTTAACTAATGGCTTCTGTCTTTATAGGAACTTTAACCTAGATGAAGTGTTTCAGATGTGTTTGACTACATTTTTTCACTAGCCAGCAGGATGAAGAGCACAAGCACAGTGGGCAGTGAACTTGCTGGGCATATTTGGATGCCCTTTTCAGAAATGCTCAGTGTCTGCCCGTGCCATCCTTATATGTGTGTTGAGGAAGAGATGCAATGTTCCCTGTCTGTCTTGTACGGGGACCTGGGGCTCCTGTGTCTGGCAACCGTGTGCCTTTTTTACTGCTTGCCAGGGTGCTTATGAGTCTGCCACGTCCTCGTGGGGGAGCTTCCTGAATTCCTGGGGAGGACTGGGTTCCAGGTGGTCATCAAGGTGGACGTCTGAGTCCCAAGTGGAAACCAATGAAGTGGCTTTCACTGCTCTTATTTCTAGTAATGCATCACCTTGATTTTCCTCCCAGAAAGCACTCCTTCCCACTCTACCTGCACGCTACCACCAACTCCACCCCTGGCTGCAGAGGTAGGCACATGACCCAAGTCTGACCAATCAGAGCACCCTATTCCTAGACTTCACCATGGACATGTGTCCTGCTTGGGGCCAATGAGGGCCCCCGGTGGAATTACTGGAAGAGAGTGTGGCTAGTCAGACCCCAGGGCACTGCCCCGGGCAGGTGGCAAGCGCTGCCTTTGTCCAGGGAAGCTCAGATGTTAAACTTGTTGACATTTCCCTTGTGATAAAAAGTGGAGAAAGAGAAAATTTGCAATTACACACATCACAAGTCCTCTCAGGGAATAATAATACTATGATGATTGTATTTTATTGAGCATTTATTATGTGCCAAGCTCTCATATTTCCTCCGCTGTAACTCACACCCTGTCCCATTTGAACAAGTCTGAAGTCATCACGCACCTTTCAATTAAGGGCTGCTTAAAATTGCTTCCAGCAAAGCATTGGTCAGGACCCGTTGCCACTAGCTTACCCAATATATCTCACTTCCAATTTTTATGACTGCCAAGGGCACTCTATGGTGAAAATCTACATCTAAACAAAACTCCCAAAAACTTCTACAACAGAAATTCCAAATGATAAGAAAGCTTTGGGATACGGTTTAAATACCAGTGCATCTTCCTTTCTCAGAGATACATAAAGCAATGTTACATCTCAGAACAGAGAGCATCCCCATTTCTACAAAATCCCGGATTCCCTTATTTGAGTTCAGGTGGTACTATTTAATGTATAATAGACCAATGCTTGGGGGAAGTTGGCTAATGGCTCAGATCCACCACCAAGCACCAAGGGCTGAATCAGTGTGTGGGAAGCACAGAAAACAGGGTCAAATAAGATCAGTTCAAAACCTAAATCGTAAACAGACATGGCTCTTTGGGTGAAGATTTCAAATTTGCAGGCACTGGCAGAGATCACCTTTTCTTATTTCTTTCTCGAAAAACACGTTCTTTTCTGTCCTTCCCCGAATCCAAGCCTTCCCCCCAAGTGTTGCCATTTCAGATAATGCCATGTTAGTGCGGCAGCATTATGAAAAAGTTACTTGTAATCTACAGGATTAGACCAAAGCTATGTTCCCAGTCTGCTGTCTCTCAACCAGAAAATTGATACCAGGGACTTCCAGAGCTGCAAAAGACCATTTGAGCTCATTTAAAACAACCAAGGACCCAGCTGAAATGATGAGGCCACAATTAGACTAGACTTTCCTTTTGGAAAACGACTCTCAGCCGCTTTCAGCCAGATGTCTAAGTCATTTTGGACAATTTTTCTGCACAAGGCATCCCTCCCCACATTTTTATAAATTAGAACCATCCAGTGTGGCTTCAGAGTTTGCTTGGTGGTGGGGAGGGGAGTTTCATTCTGGAATAAATCGTACGGAGGAAAGAAGGGTCTTAGTGCAGACACAGCTTACTGATGGAATATAGGCAAATGGGGGCATGGGGAGGCTTGCCTTCAGAGGCTGCTTTGAAAACCGGCTTTCATGTGAATATCAGACACTTTATTGCCTTGACTCGGGTGACCTCATCTCCCAGAATGAAGTCATCCATCCCGCCAGGGAAGACAAACCTTCATTCTGGAGAATCAATCGGGCCCATCAAGGGCCCCGCTTACCCCCTTATCTGCTGCCAGGGAGGGAGTGGGCTGTCATAAACCTCCCAGGCCCCAGAAAGCCCCCTTGTTCCATATGTTCCACTAAATCAAAAGGGAACCCAAAGACCCACGAAGCGTCCTCTTGCTACTGGGCAAGCACAGCTTGACATCCTTTCTGACTCAGGGGATTGTTTCGAATCGAAGTATTTCTTGAGAACAAAACCATGGTATGCCGGTGAACTTCGGGGTCTTTTCCTTCTTGTTATTAAACTATTAAGTCCTGCCAGATAGGAATGCCAGGCACATAATTGCTTGCCTAGCCTTTTCATCGTGGGCTATTGCACATCCTATAAACAGTCCAATTAGGAAACCAATTAAAATGAGAAAGAAGCTTCCTGAATCACCCAGCAGTTGAGGCAGCGCTGCCTTTTCGTTGCCCACTTGTGAAAGGTTTTTATTGCACGTGCCGAAGAGGCCAGCAGAGGAAAGGAAAGCGTCCCGGAGAGCCAGCCAGAAAGCATAAGTAAGAACTCAGAGCAGCGCTGTGAAGCTTAGTCTGCAGTAGAGCTGGTGAATATGCACGTTTTCAGAAAGTAGATCTTTTCCCTAGGAAATGGGCCACCTGCCTTGCCTTCCTGGCACCCTCTCCAGGGCATATCAATCACTAGATCCTTCCGCAAGGCATCCCTCCACGTGGTGGCAGGGTCCTCATGCCAGCAAGGAAGAAGCCGACCTTGGCCAAGGTCACATGCCTCTTCATTCATTTGTTCAAGGGACATGTGTTGTTGGCCGACGCCGTGTGGGGGACACGGTTAGGCCCTCGGGATCCGAAGGGTAAAGAGGACAGAGTCCTGCCCCCACCCACCAGCCTACTTGGAGGCACATGCTGTCATTTCTCCCTGGGCTCTCCCGGCACCTCGGAAACCTCTGAATTTAAAACTAACCCCAGGGCAGGGCACACAGCAGCTGCTCAAACAGGGGGATAGCAGAAGGGTCCAGACTCGGACCTCTGCTCCTCCCACCTGATCGTCAGGACTCAAGAGTCCTTGAGGCCAAGGCAGTGTTTACTGACAGCTTGTGTGCGTGAGCACACACGTGTGTGCATGCATTTGCACGAGATAGAGTTAATAGATGGGGCATTCCTTGTTCTCCGGGCTACCACGGCCTCTGAATTATTGAGGCCACTCGGAACTCCACTTGCAAGGTTGGCTTTGTTCCTTGCTGCTGATAGAGTTAAAAGGAACACAGGTGTGGTGTGCAGCCAAGTTGCTGAAAGGCTCTGTGTTCTGGGGGGCACCAGCCGCGCCCTCTCTTCTTTCCAAGAGACTTTGTCATGCCTTCTGTCTCTCCGCCTGGATTCTGAGCTCCTGAAAAACCAAGCATGGGGACCCGTTGCTGCTGTGGCCCCCACAACCCTGGCTCAGGGCCGGGCCCCGGGATGGCCCCTACCTCTACCCCTGCATGGTGAACATCCCTTTCTTTCTTTCTTTTTTTTAAGATTTTATTTATTTATTTGACAGGCAGAGATCACAAGCAGGCAGAGAAGTAAGCAGAGAGAGAGAGGAGGAAGCAGGCTCCCTGCTGAGCAGAGAGCCCGATGCAGGGCTTGATCCCAGGACCCTGGGATCATGACCCGAGCCGAAGGCAGAGGCTTTAACCCACTGAGCCACCCAGGCGCCCCTGAACATCCCTTTCTTGAACGTCTCTAATCTTCTTCTCCATCAGGAGTTGCTTTTTTGAACCTCTCCCGTCTGGGCCCATTTCGTTTCAGTTTCTCCCCAGGTGGTGGGTTCAAGACCAGGTTTTGAGTCTGTAACTTCAGCATCATTGTATTAAAAAAACAGAGTCTCATCTCAGTTCCTCCAGGAAAGTCATGTGGGCAAGTCCCTTGATCTCCTGTAGCTTCTGCCTCCTCAGGTGTAAGTCCCTGAAGTGATAACAGTGCCTGAATCTGGGTTTTTAGAGATCGAATGAGTTACTGCCTGGCCAGGCGTTCAGAAAGTGGCATGGCTCATGGCAGGTGCTATGCCCTATGAGCCGCTCTGGTTTCTGGGCTATGGGTGCTGGTCCAAGCCGTCGGCTTTCTCCTGGTGAGACTAGCCCCGGAGGGTGCGGGGCCGCTCGTGTCTCCATGGGGGATGCTGATAGCCACACTAGTTGCAAGGGGCCTCAGGAGACTCCCAGTGCTCCCAGCCTGCATGCTGGAATGCCTTGAGAGTTTGGTTTCCATGGATTGGGCACTCGGTATGTGTAAGTGCCGTACTTTGCGTTTCACATGTCCTACCTCATTTAGTAAAATTTCAGCCCTGGCTGAAATTTCTGGTGGCCAGAAGCCCACCATGTCATAAGGTCTCAATTAAGAGGTAGCACTGCAGTGTGGGTCAGCGTATGGACAATTCATGTTTGAATCCGAGCTCTACAGCTTAGATGAATTGTGCGAACTCTCTCTCTGCCTCATTCTCTCCATCTATAGAATGGGGGATATGATAGGGCCTCGCAGACAGGGTTTAATATGGATAAGGCTTCCTGAAGAGTGTCTGCCATGTAAACACCCTGTGGAGGAGAATGGTAGTGAACAAAGTCCACCTCTAGGACGAGTCAGTGTCAGAAAGTTCCTTCTCCTATTCATCTCAAATCCATATTCATCCTTCGCTGGAGTCAAGCAAGGGCCCAGCATTTGGGAAGTCCTCAGTCTTGCGCCTGTGATCATCGAGGCGGATTTCCTAGCCTGGCTGCCTTGGGAAGTGACTTCTATGGTCTGAGCCTTATGATTCCTCATCTATTAAATGGGTGCAGTCACTCCAAGGCTGCATAGCTTCTGGAAGGTCATCTTGAACCCTGTGGTGACAGACCTTGTTTGGGCCAGGCTCCTGCAAACCAGGACACTAATTCACACTAACTAGGACATGTGCATCAGGCAACCATCCACACACATCACATCACAAGGATCAGGATCGCTGGCAAGAGGCCTGGAAACTTCAGTCGGATCCAGGGCAGCCGGGACGATCTTTCCAAAGCACAAATTTGATGACGTCTGTCCTCAGCCTTAATCACTTGTCATGAGTTGTTCCCTTTTCTTTTCCTGCCTCATTTTCCTTCATTCCCTGCTCTCCCAGCCCCACCCTGACCCACCCTGCATTTGCTTAATTTGCCATGTTCTGTCTGGAGCAGCACTTCTCAAATAGGGGTGCATGTGGTGCCCCCAATGGGGGGGGACATGTAATAAATGTCTAGAAACATTTTTGATTGTCACGATTCAGGGAGGCAGTGGCACTGACATCTACTGGGTAACAGCCAGAGATGCTGCTAAACATCCTACAAGGCATAGGGCAGCCCCTCCACAACAAAGAATCATGGAGGCCAAGGTCAATGGTGCCAGGACACTCTAGGCTAGATTCTATCTTTCCAGAGACTTCTTCTCACCAGCCATCCACCCACCTGGATCCACTTGCATCAGTCAGGACAGACTCAGGTATAGTGCAGTAACACACACTCCCATATAGTAATGGCTCAGCTCCTTACTAAAGCTCCATGCCCACTGGGCTGGGTAGGGGACTCCGATCCATATCATCCTCGCTCTGGGACCTGGGCTAAGTGAACTGGCACCTTTGGAATGTGGCAGATTGCAGTGGCATGGGGAGAGCACATGCCAAATTGCTCTCTGAGGTCAATTTTGCTCACATTTTGTTGGGCTTTGCAAACCACATGACCATGCCTAACCTCAAAGAGGGCAAGGGAAGGAAACATAGGAGAAAAACCCTTGACATTGGTCTTGGCAATTATTTTTTGGATATGACATCAAAAGCACAAGCCATACAGGCAAAAATAAACAAGTGGGACTACATCCAACTGAAAAGCTTCTGCATGGCAAAGAAAACCATCAAGAAAATGAAAAGGTAGCCAATAGAATGGGAGAAGGCATTCGCAAACCATATCTCTGATAAGAGGTTAGTAACTAAAATATATAAGGAACTCATACACCTTGGGGGAGACTCAGTAGGTTGGGTCAGTCTGCCTTTGGCTTGGGTCATGATCTCAGGGTCCTAGGATTGAGCCTGACGTCAGGCTCCCTGCTCAGGGATGGTCCTCAGGGAGGACAGGGTCTGCTTCTCTCTCTCAAAAAAATAAATAAAGTCTTAAAAAAAAAAAAAAACTACAACTCAATAGCAAACAAACAAACAAAATCTGATTAAAAAATGGACGAAGGAAATGAATAGACATTTTTTCCCCCAAAAAGGCATACAAATGGCCAATGGGTACATGAAAAGATGTCCAACTCCACTCAGAGTCAGGGATATGCAAATCAAATCACAATGAGATATCAGTTCACACTTGTTAGAATGGCCATTATCAAAAAGACAAGAGATAAGAAGCACTGGTGAGTATGTAGAGAAGAGGGAATCCTGGTGTGCTTTTGCTGGGAATGTAATTGGTGCAATCCCTATGGAAAACAGTATGGACATCTCCCCCCCCCCGAATTAAAAATAAAATTGCCATAAGATCCAACAATTCTACTTCTGGGTATTTATCTAAAGAAACGAAATCACTATCTTGAAGAAATAGCTCCATCCCATGCTCATTGCAGCATTAGTCCAAACATCCAAGATATAAAACCTAAGTGTCCATTGCCAAATGAATGGATAAAGAAGCTGTAAGGACAGTCCAGTGCCCATGTCCCTTTTGCAGGCTGGATCAGCAAGGGCATCTGAACTCTATAATTAATGGGTCAGGCCAACTCATCTCACTCCATTCTGCCTCCTATCAGGGCTTCCTAAGTTCCAAGCTGACCTCCCTCCTCTGATCCACCAATTCTTTTGTTAGATAGGCTCATACCATCAACTGATATGCATCAAACCCTGTTCTTCTTATACTCTACCCAACCCTGGTGAGAACTGCTTTCTAAGGCAACATTTTCGAACTTCCGTCACTTACTTACAACTGTCCCAATTTGGGACCTATCTTTAGGACCTATCTTTGTCTCATTTCCCCTGTAATTTAGTTTGTATATTTTCAAACTAAAATTATGTTCACCTAAATAAGTTTATTAACAAATAAGGTCACTTCGGTCCTAAATAGACAAGATAGATGCTAGATAGATAGTTACAGATCAATCACTGAGGTATTGGTCCCTTTGGGGGATTCTAGGGAACCACTTA
>RCUC01132305.1:0-26285 GCA_003697995.1 Taxidea taxus jeffersonii | reverse complement strand
TTTTTTTTTTAAAGATTTTATTTATTTATTTGACAGACAGAGATCACATCACAAGTAGGCAGAGAGGCAGGCAGAGAGAGAGGAGGAAGCAGGCTCCCTGCTGAGCAGAGAGCCCGATGCGGGGCTCGATCCCAGAACCCTGGGATCATGACCTGAGCCGAAGGCAGAGGCTTTAACCCACTGAGCCACCCAGGCGCCCCAAGCTTACATTTTTATAGCATAATGACCTTGTGAAATTGGCACGGGTGGTATTATTGATGACCGAAGTTCCTAGAAATTCAGTCACTGAGGTATAAAAAACAAATATTGTATAGCTCAGTCCCTGGCCCACAGTTCTAAATCCAAGCCTACTGCTCTTCCCTCCCACTTATTATTTTTTTTTCTATACCACTTCTGTTGTATTACTTGCATCACTTACAAGAAGACCATGATATTCTAATTTGCTGTATAAGTGTAGAGCTTTGTAGTAAAGGCTCCAAGAGAGTCCTGCCTCCAGGGATCTATGCCCTTTTTAGGATCCTCCAACACTGACTTAAGTTGGCCGTGCAAATTGCTTGGGGCAGTGGGACAGGAGTGACTGTGAAGAAAACAAAGGCTTAATATGTTGCTGAGAATTGATTCTTATGGTGGTCTACCTATAGTCCTACAACTGAGACCACCCACCATGCTGTGAAGAAGTTGGTTGGATCAGAAACCATGTGGTCAGGGAGGCCCAGCTGCTTCTCCAGTTGCATGTAGCTGCATAAGCCCAGGAAAAACCTGCAGAAAAGTTGGCCAGCCTCATGAGACACAATTAGCAATTTTTGCTTTAAGGCACTAAGATCTGGAATGGATTTATGGTGACTCTTTTGACCTGGTTTACTAAGGACTATTTCTGTTTTAAAACTGAATGTGTGTGCCAAGAATCCCCACAGTCCCAGGCAATCTGGACATTGGTGACCCTAGGGGTAGTTTATTTTGCAATAATAAATAATTGGTACACTCCCTATTTGATTGAAATTTCCTCAAGGCCAGGAACTATGTCTTATTTAGTTTTGTATATCCAAAAAATCTTTATTTATTGCCTTTTAGGTAAGAGTGTCTCAGTGACTTTTTGGAATAAATATATCAAGACATTTTTGTACTGTAAGTAAGATTCTCTGGAAATGTGTGTGGAAGAGAATACTAGATACATGAATTCATTTAGTCTTCACATTGATCTTGTGATATATACACTATTAGTTTCATCTTACAGATGAGTAAGATAAAACTTACAGAAAGTTTTAGTAATAAAGATATGAAGAAGACCAAGGCAAGTTTTTGTGTGTGTATGTGGATTTCTACTGGAAGAGGCATAGTGTACTGATGGAATAGAGAAATGAATGTCTTCAAACAGAGTGTGGTTAAGTATGTACCAAGTGAATAAGAAAGTGGCTAAAAATGGCATTCCTTAAGTTAAATAAAGTAAGTTTTGAAGAGTAAGTTTGGCTTATATGTAATTCTTGAACCACATGACCAATTGAGATGATTAAAAATCAGTTATATACTGGAACATATCAATGTATTACACAATATTATTATATAGTAGGACATGCTGAGATGACTCAGTAAGAGTTGTCTGATGACGGCAGAAGGCATACACAGTTTAATGAAAGAGAAATTCAATATGATTCACTCAGGACAAGAGGGAAAAGAGGGTGGCAACCAGAATATATGAAGTCTTTGGTTCATCACAGCCTCACAATTCTCAGGGAATATTTGTGTCTTTCCAGGAGAAAACTGCACTTTTGGATAATCACTTCATCTTTCTAGATAATATCTCTTTCCACTCTCTGTGTAAAACATGCATAAAATATGAAATGTTTAGAAAGCAAAGATTATCTGAAAATAATAATTACCCTGTTTGAGTATTTTTTTAACATACCAGGATATTTGTTGCTTTAAAGGTTGTGGGGTTTTTTAGCTCAGTTTCTACTTAATATATTGAAAGTTAATTCAAAGTTAATTCTATACAGAATGTACTAATTAAAATATATAATTAAATTTATATATCAACTTTATATCTGATTTAAAGCTTAAATTTGTAATCCTTCTATGTAAAACATGATTTGTTTTGCTCTTTTTTGCATCTTTGGGTGGATTTTCCATTTCTGAAAAGATTTACATGAGGCAATATTTTAAAATAGAGGAGAAAATGCATAGCTCACGCTGAATATGTTAAAATGACTACATTTGGAAAAAATAGTTTTAAACCTTGTTATTTCACAGTGAAATTAAAACAACTAATTTAGAAAAAAGGTGTTTGCCCTCTGATATTGGAAATTTGAGTACTGCTTCTTCACTGGAATCAGAGGTTGATACAAATTATACATGTTTAGAAAATACACAATTTTATTTATATCAGTTAAAATCTGGACACAAATTTCACAGTGTGTTTGGAACATAAAACTTTCTTTACTTCAATTTGTTTAAAACTAGAGTGGTGTTCAAAAGATTGTCATTACAAAATATCATACTGTACCAAATTTTAAACCTACACGAAACAGACAGTAAGTATAAACTTCTAGATTTTGTGAAGAAAAAAGAAAGCCAGTTAATCATAGTTGAGAGGTAAATAAAGTATACTTTTGCAACTCCCTGAGATAAAGTGCCATTGGTACTCATTTAAAAAAAGAAAAAAAGGAATAAGAAATTAAAAAGAAAAGGAAGGGAAAAGTTAAAGGAAAATATATTGTCTAGTGATTTAAGGTTCTTTTCATGCTAAAACGTTTACTTTTAGTATAGCAATCTATAGTTTGAAACTCCATCAAGTTAAATTTCTCCTTTTTAAAAAAATTCTCCCTTTTTAAAAAAATACATAATGGGTTATGTGTTTCACTGTGTTATTATTGAAATCTAATCCATTTAACAAACACTGATTATCATGTATCATATTCAAGGCAAAATACTTTAAAAAAATAAAAATTATAAATTTACTTACTGAAACTCTACTTATTTTCTACTTTTCTCTCTCATATTTTAGGTGTTTATTGTTAATGAAATTGATTGATAGTGGTTTTTTCCTTTAATATAAGTATATTTTATTCAATATTTGACAAATATTAGGCATATACAATATAAGGCAATGAATGCTAAAAATCTATTCTATCATATTCCCAACTTCTTAAAACTAATTTAAATATATTGACTTTTGGTGTTTTTTGCAGACTGCAAAACTGCTCTCTGAAGTCTGTTCTCTTATTTCTCTCCTCAACACACTGCTAGTCTGCATTGCATAGCTTCCTTGGCTGTTAGAAGTTTCCATGGAACACAAGTATAAGAGCTGTGTGCCATTCCAGGTCCTTGAACTAACATCAATGGGGGAAAACCACAATGACCCTAAAGATGGCAGAGCCACCATTATCCCAGGTTCCCAAATAACTATGTGGAATAGTGCTTTTGCTGACTTGTTAATTACATGATAATTAAGTAAATTTCATATAATCTTCCAAGTTTTGAAGGTTTACTATCACATCAGTGTAACTAAATATGTTAATGATATACTGAAAGTTCACATATTTCTTTGACACGAGGGTCATCTTAATCTCCAACTGAAGTGTTTTAGACAAAAACTTTGAATTCATGTTATCTGCTTATGATCATTCCTTTTCTTCCCCTCCCTTCTCCTGTTATCATGGAGACCTATTCTCCAAGGGTAATATCCCATCATTCCATTGGCTCTAGGCTCCACATCAGTGGTATATTAATGAGCCTGAAATTAGAGGATATTGTCATCCTTTTGCAGGATTTGGTTTGTACCGTGCGTTTCTCCTTAGAGAGCTACTGGTCCAAGGAGAATGAATGGAAAACAGATCTGAACTCAAGCTTAAGTCCAAAACAGAGCCACCCTCATCAGCCTACAGACATATGAATGAGAAAAATAAATACCCGGTGTCAAATCACTATGTTGTACACCTGAAATTACTGTGACATTGTGTGTCAACTAGACTTCAATTAAAAACAAAGGAAAGAAAAGAAAAGTAAATGTTTGGTGATATCTGCCATCAGGGTCTTTATTTTTATGCATCATAATCAACACTAGCTGATTAATATACCTTCTATAATAGCTCACTGAAAATTTTACCACAAGCACAAGTACCAACATTTTTAACACTAAGGTTTTTTTTTTTAATTTGCCCTGTATTTTTATAGTTATGAACTTCAGGATCTAACAAATGAAATTTCTCTTTTTTAATGGCCTTTCAGCAGTTATATTACAATGACATTTTACATTTGCAATCCTGAGATCATATGCCTGGATATAAAATCTCTGTTAAATTTATTTGCCTCCTTTCTAATTTTTCTGTCAAATGATTTCTCTATGCATCCCAAACTAGTATTGATTGGAATAGTTTCATGCTAATAATTTTTTCATAAATAGAATGTCTTATTTCAAAAAATGAAGTATGAGAGATTTTTAGAGATTTTAGTGATGATCCTTTTGTAAAGATTTTTTTTTTAATGACAGACCTTACTTTATCTTTTAAGAAATAAGATATTTCTTTAGCAATCCTATGTTCTAGATATTTCACTAAGGGCTGTTACTTAAACATGATAAAAAATATATATACCTTGCTCTCAAAGATACTTGTGGGCTCAGCAGGCAAACCTCAGGGTATTCAGAGATATTTGCCTGCTTGGTTTGTGTTTCTTTTTTTTCCCCCTTCTCTTAATGTGCACTGCTATAAAAGGGAAATGTAGCAAAATTCCAAAAAAATAAATAAATAATTCATCTTAGCCAGAAGCAGGGGACACTTCTTCCTTTCACATAGCATGCATGGCACACATTTCCTCCTCCATTGCCATTGCTTCTCCACCACTAGATTGCAAAGAGAAAGACAGGCAAAGCTGGAGGTCTCAGAAGAAGAAATACTAAAACCTTACATACAGACAGTATGCCGGAGCAGCAGAAAGAGCTAAATATGAAATGACTGACTGTATGCCATGGATAGGCGACTCCATGAGCATTCTTGGTAACACTCCAGACTCTCAAAGGAACAGAATGCCTCCTGACTTGAAGGGCAAAGCTGCATGGTCAATAGAGATCTGAAAAGTAACCTATAAGAACAATGGTCAATGACCAGAGGGCCCCTACTTATTTTGTCTGAAGGATCCAGGGAAGCTCACAAGAAGAAATTAGCTTTACAAAGTCTGTAACGTTTCTTACATTTTTTTTTTTTAGTTTGTGCCTGAGCAACGTGTCTATGTCACAAATCATATCTTAGCTCCTCTATATTGACAAGTTGTATGAAAGATATTCACAAAAGTGAAATGGAGATTCATAAGAATGGAGCCTTTTCAAGAACAGACTTAGAGAACATGCTCCAATCCTGAATTTGTGTAAATTTCAAGTAGGTAATCCAGCTTGCTGGCTGTACCTTCCCCTTCTCTGTCATAAATCTAAAGGAAATCTCTCTTTGTAAATTCCCAGAGCAAATATGAAGCTATATGGCTTCATGTAATATCTGCAAAGCCATGCTGTACAAACATCTGTTTACTTAATGTAGGTTTCTCAAAAATGGGCAGGGAAGGGGCGCCTGGGTGGCTCAGTGGGTTAAAGCCTCTGCCTTTGGCTTGGGTCATGATCCCAGGGTCCTGGGATCAAACCCCGCATCGGGCTCTCTGCTCAGCAGGGAGCCTGCTTCCTCCTCTTTCTGCCTGCCTCTCTGCCTACTTGTGATCTCTGTCTGTCAAATAAATAAATCTTTAAAAAAAAAAGGGCAGGGAAGATGTTACTAACCTATGTTGGTTAACTGATATTTTCCAGGAAATTTGTATGCTACTTTGGACATACTATGTCATGTAAACCTTTCTTAGACATTGAAATATATAACTTCCTATCTCCATTTTACAGATAGAAATAGCATAGTCCCTTTGGGCTCTTTTTTTTTTTTGTTCAAGATGACAAGAAGACACTTGACTAACAACACAATTCATTACTGCTTCACATAAAGTGATATTTATGGTATTTGAACTGTCAAAGATACAAAATGAGGTCTATTGGCTCAAGTTTTTAAAATGTACTAACATGAAAAAAATTTATTAACATGTTTTATCTCATTTATTTGTCAATTCTGTTTTTTACTTTACTTGGTTATATTCACAATTCAAGTAAATTAACTAGTATCTGAATTCAAGTGGATTAAATTCAGCAGAAAGTGTTTGACAACTGGCAGCTATTCTTATTTTTAAAACAACATGAGAGTGAAATAAAGAAAATATCATCTGTAACATTCTTACTACATTTTTCTCTTTTCTTATTTATGGTTCACCTCCAAAATACACACATATTTCTAATAATATGCATAATTTATTTTATTTTATTTTTAAAGATTTTATTTATTTATTTGACAGACAGAGCTCACAAGTAGGCAGAGAGGCAGGCAGAGAGAGAGGAGGAAGCAGGCTCCCCGTGGAGCAGAGAGCCTGATATGGGGCTCGATCCCAGGACCCTGGGATCATGACCCGAGCCAGAGGTAGAGGCTTAACCCACTGAGCCACCCAGGGTCCCCAAATTTATTTTATTTTATTTTAAACTTGGCTTGTTGTAAAAATGTCCCATATTTTAATTTAGCACTTATAAATACCTGATGGTCTATTAAAATAGTGTGGCATAATTTACCAAATCTGCTCATTCTTTATACCCAAATATCACCCAAAACTCCACATGCTATCTCCTCAGTTTCTCCAGAATCCAGCCTCTACTCTCTCCTCCTGTCACCATAGTTCTTGCCCTCTTAATCTGTGTCATACACTACTGTAATTGTGTTTAACCTCGCTGTTGTTTCCAGCCTCATCTATAAATAAGCCAGCCTTCACAGTGCTGGCAAAGTCATCATTCTTTCAAAAAAAGATGTCTTATGTTGTATCCATATCTAGAACTAGCAGTTAGCATAGTGGGTACCCACATTGAGCCCTTATTTGGTAAAAGTGTACCCAATAATCTTCATTACTAATCTTTTCATCTACCTTCCCCAACACCTTGAATTACATCTCGTTGCTTAATTTGCACTTTATCACATATGCCATCCAACTAATGCTGTGACTTGAGTCTTTCCCTATACTTCAAAAATATTAAGTTTTTATTTACTGAACATAGATCACTTGACTTTATTTTTCCATAAGGAAATCAAAACAAAAAGTAAATGTTAGTTTTGAAAAATCTTACGTAGCACAAAGAATCAGAACTATAAAGCAGAATAATCATATGAAATAAAAATAAACTAGGTGCAAAGGGAAACATTAAAGAAGACAGCAGGAGTTGAGTGATTTGAGCCCCAGGGCAGCAAGTCTATGGATGAAGGATAGATATAAATCCCGTATTACCTTGCTAAGAGGCATACATTCTGATAATGTTTATATAACATTGTAATTAGAAAACACATTAGAGAGAGATGCCCACCATTACCAAGAGCTTCTACTGGGAAAACTGGCTCCCAACAGGCTCTATTGTATCTCTTCATATGTAAAGCCCTTCTTAATATAATATAATGTTCTTAATGTATTTCCACTAATCATTGTAGATTTTCTTAAACATTCCCCCATTTTCCATAATAACAATGCTTGCCAGTCATCAGATACTTTCCACAGAACTTAAGCCAACTTGAACTCAGATCTTACTTATTTGATTATAAAAGTAGCCAGCTTTCTCCCCCCAAAGTAAAATCTGGTTAACTAGTTCAAATTGGGATCCATTCATATTTTCTTAAACAGAAAAGAATGCAATATATCTTACAATCCAAACTGAAACCAGTTATCTTTATTAGGCAGGAGAATTCTGCTCTCTAGACATTATACTTCCTTTGGAAATACCAAAGAAGTTTTATCCATCACTTGGCAACATAACTAATGAAAGAGCTTATGCTAACGCCGGTGATTCTATAACTCGGGGGGGGGCTCAGTATCTGCTATATACTCCTAAGCCTCATCAAGGCTTCCTTAGCCCTTGGAAACTTACATCACATTACAGATGCATATGTGCATATCCATTCAATAAATGCTTAACCAATTAAAAATAACAGGTGGGGACTCAGGGCCTGGGCACATATGTAATCGCCATGACTTCTAAACATAGTTCTATGCTTTCTCTTGACAATTGTGCACTTTGCTTGTGGTTGTTCCTAAAGTTTATCTCTGCATCAGTTGAGTTGCTGCTTTTATGGGGAAACCTAGGTATTTTCTCCCCAAATCCCCCTTACCTCAGCTGAGAGTCTTCTCTCCTGATTTCATCTGAGACAGTGCTTCAAAGGAAAATGATTCCTTGGGACAATTTATTTAAGTTGGAATATAAAAGGAAAGAAATAGGCACATATCTAAATGTAGACCTGCTCTCCGTCTAACCAGACATATCCTCAAATAATGGAGAAATCCTAATCATGGTCCTTCCTTTTAAAAATTTTAAACATAACTGTTTAGAGAATAATTTTATATTTGCACTTAAATTTGATACCATAGGAGCTTATGATAGGAAAATAATACTTAAAATTCTAGTTTACTCTCCCATCTGTGTCGACCAATCCACTGATTTAAAGTAATGTCATTTAATTCCTGGGCAGTGACAGTAAAGGAAAAAAAAAAATAAAAAAAGCTTTCTAGTTGATTTGGAAACATCCGTAGGGAAAATATCATAGCTATTTTCCTCAAATGGTTAAATTGGCATTAAAAGACATTTAAAACTAAGTTATAATATTCGCACCACACTTCTTCATAGTTGTGTTTTTTATGTGGCACCTTTTCTCTAAGTAGTACCACATGTTTTATAGACCGTAAGTTACTAATCAAAAGGGTAACTATGCTTTAAATTTGAATATATTTCACTTATCTTAAAGGTAAGTGCTATTTTGGGTTTTCTGCACTTTCAGATTTTTTCACCTCTAAAAAATAAGTCGTTTCCTTCTGGATATAATAAACTGCCAACAACCTAAACATATTTTTTAAGTTGGTAGCTGAATAGAAAAGAGAGGAAGAGAGATTGCTTTATGAGATCAGACCTTTGGTCTTTCTGTGTCAAAATCTTAACTTTCGGGGGAAAAAAAAACTTACCTCTGGCAGTGGCTTTTATCTGATGACTTTCAAGGTGAATGGAACATACTTTTTCTGAATTTTGATGACTTTGGAGTACTCTACATAGAAATAATTTTTTTCATAAATGTTTATGGAAATATGCTAATAAAAACCTATGTGAGCATGATAACAATCAATCATATAATCTATTAGAACATGGATTTTTTAAAAAATAGTAACAAATTGGGTCACCAGAAGAATAAAGAAGCCAAGTAATTGCCTAAATTTTTATTTTCATCCAACTTTTCAAGCAGATAGGAGATATGCCAGAAACCTAGTCATCTCTTTGAAAGGGTAGCACATATGGAAAAACCTCTAAAAGGCAGCCCCAGTGAAGAAAGATATTCAACATAATTAATAAAATCAGTCTTTTCAACTCACATACTCTTCTTTTCTCCCATGATTTCAACTGTGTTTTTCTATTCCTGATGTTGGACTCCTTTATGGACAGAAGCTGCAGCTTTTCCCTGATGAGGTCCCAGCCTTCAGTCATCCTCCATTAGTGAGAGTGGGGGCTTCATCTGTATGTTTTGGATTTACAGGCAGAAGCTGTCCTCCATTTTTTCTTTTTTACCTCTGTCCTTCATTTCTGCTGAGTAGTATTGTCACTGAGAGGGGAAAAAAAGACAAAGTAGGCATTTTTTCCTTCTCTACAACTTTTTCTTTTTAAATTTATTTCAATTAGAGCTGTGGTGTGTGTGTGGTAAAGATATTTATTTTTGATTGTTACTTTTAATTGATTTTGATTTTGACTTTGTCTTAATTCATACTTCTTCTATACAAACTTTTTAAACCATAAATAAAATAGATAATGTGTAGTCCACGCTTTTCTCAGTAAAATCTGTTTGCAACACTTATTTTTTAAGAATACCAAGCTTTTAAGAGTCAACCTGCAAACAACCTCTCAACATAAGAGAAAGCAAAGAGTGAGAGATTTGTATGTATCCCTAGGATCTCGGTGTATTGCAAAAATTATCTAAGAGGTTTGAGTTTGATACCTTTGTGTGAATTAGTGTTACTTAGTAATGCAGAGATTGCCTGATGAGGGGGAGAAAATCAATTGGAGGAGTTAAAGGTAAGCCTTCACAGGAAGGTGAAGAAGAAGAAAAAAAAATTAGTTCAGCTAGATCCTCCAGGGGAATGGAAACCAAGGGGAACTGTTCCAGTGACCTGCAGGTATGAGCTATGTTTGTCTCATTGCCTAAGGGATTTGCCAATTATGTGCTCCCTGACTATGAGCTGGTCTCTAACCAGAGAAGATAAAAGAGTCTAAAAACACCTTTCGAACTTGAGTGATAATGAAGTGTTCTAAAACGGGTGGAAGGTATAATCTAGTAAGGAAGTCAAAAGGATAGAACATGATTTTTAAAGAATAGAAATAAGTAAAACCAGAGGCTAAAGGTTGATAAGTTACAGAATATGTTGCTGAAAAGGACTGTGTAATTAAAAATCTCTTTAGGGAGGGCTGTTTCTGGTGGTCTCCAAATTTCTGAACACTCATTCTCATCAGGAAAAAGGAAAAATAAGTTGAGTTTGTACTGTGTATCTATTTATTTAAAGTTATATTCACATATTATTGTGCTAGTAAATTATATATATTTTAAAATATACACAAAATATAATTTCTCAAAAATGAAAGAAAGACTTTAATAATTAATTTGTTGGCTAAACGCATAAAACTTTTCTTGTAAATGCCTTAATATCTTTGTTATCCCATCCAAAGTTCTTTTCTAAATAGAGTGTATGTTGATTTTATGAATTGACTTTATTATTTTAGCTTGAAAAATATACCCTAAAAACACTTGAATGCAAATAAAGGAAATGTCTCATGGGCTGCATTAATAACTATGACACACATTTTTCAGCCCATATATAATTAGGCCACCATTCTGTTGAAATTTGGGTTTATGTAAATTTCTGTATTCCTTGAGTCAGTTGTTCTTACAAACTGATTAGAAAATGGTTTCTAGACCTTTTTTTATATGAAGAATAATGAGTTTTTATGAGTGACATGTTTGCAACAAAACATTCCCAAATATCCAACTTCAAAATGCTTTTTCTTGGGCATGAGTTTCTTTCTCATTCACTCTGAGGGCGGGAAAGCTGCATTTATTAAGAAGGGCCTAATAAAATATGTTTATCCTTAAAAATAAATTTCAGGTAGCATGCAATTGTTTGATTAGATTAGAATGTTTTCATTTTTACTGACCCCCTCAACATCTGCCTGACAAAAAGCTGACAATAATAGCCATGTCTGTTTCCTTGAATCTGAGGTTTCTGTGGAAAAATCTTTTTAAGAAATTTGTCCATTTTGTGAAAGTCTGTTTGCTGAGATTAATAGTAAAAACAATAAATAATATGATGTTAATTTTACTAACACATACTGAGGCCAAAGGCATCAATATGTGTTATTTATATAATAAAACTTTGTGTATGTCTTCATTTTTAAATAAAAATAACTATAAATTGAAATTCTAATATTTTCCTTTTGGACTCCAATGGGCCATCTTCAGAGGTCCTCATACGCATGCATTCTATTTTGAAGACCACTGGTCCAAAAAATTATAAATTATTTTAACATGTACTGGCAGGTTGAAAACCCTCGGGGTAGAGATAGTGGGAGGGAGGGTGGAAACAGAGAAGAGAAAGAAACTAACATTTTTATGGATTAGGCATTTCATTTACAATCACTGAGATAACTACTTCACTGATTAGAAACCTGAGCCTCAAAGATGATAAATAACTTTAAAAGAGCCATTCAGACTTTAGGAATATGTTCTTTTGGAGGTGAGATCCTCATTAGTGACTTTCTGTTAAAAGACTATAGAGATTTCTGAATGCAAAACTGATATAAATAATAAAGTATCTTCCTTGAGGCAAGAGGGAGCAGATTCCATAGTCACAATAGAAAGTTCCTGAACCTTAAAACACCCAATTAGATTCCTTTGATCAGAAAGAACAATGCTATCACCTTTAGGACAGGAATGAGCCACATAGTATCCACTTCCCTTCATGACTCTAACAATCACAGTAAAACAATGGGCTCCAGACCTAAACTGCACACCGGAAGCTATAAAAAGGACTCATTTAGTCAATAAAATTTTTATTTGAAACATTTCTAAGTGTCAGGCACTAATTATACAATGGAACAGAAGTAGACATAATTACTGATATTGTGTTATTGTCTTTAAAAGATACAGTCATTAATTAAGTTCTAAAACCAGCAAGTGTCCAGCTATACACAAGAGTAATTGTTATGAAGAAAGGTGTGTGGCATTATGTAGGTTAAAAATATAAAGAAAACCTGCCAAAGACTCAGGTCATAAGAGCCTTCTCTAAGACCTGAAGGGTGATATGGGGTTATCAAGGTGAGAGTTGCCAGGAGATCATGTCAGGCAAAGGGTATGGTACCATCTGTTCAGGGCCTGTCAGAGGAGGACTTAGAGCATGATCCAGGAACTGACAGTGGGCAAGTGTGACTGGAAATCGAAGGGTGAAGAGTGGTTTTCAGTGTGTGATTTGAGCCTGGGGAAGCAGGCAGAGTCAAACCATGTAGGGCACTTAAAACATTTAACATAATGTTTTTACTCATTGTATGAGTAGTTAGAAGTTGTCAAGGATTTTAAACAGAGAAGGATATGATCAAAAGTCATTTGGGAGATATCATGGCAGCTGAAATAGGGAAAACCGGAGGAGGTTAAGAAACCACAGAAGGAGAAATGAGAGTCTAATACCGTTGTAGAACATCCAGTTGAGGGGAAGAGGTTTATTATATACTATAAAGAAAAAGGATGGCTCTGTTGTCATCTAATAGAGAAAAAAACAACCAGAAGTTTTTGAGAAAGTCAGGGGGAGGTGAATGATAAAATCAAAGATGACCTAGAGAGACTACAGAGAGATAGACAAATAGGATTTAACATTTCAAGTATTAAACAGGTGGCAATACCCAAAAATCAGCTGTGTTTCTATACACCAGCAAAGAACATTCCAAAAATGCATTTAAGAATATAATTCGATTTAAGATAGCATCAAAAAGAATAAGTTACTTAGGTAAAAAATGAAAAAGTAGTATAAGACTTCTACACCTAAAACTATAAAACATTGTTGAAGGCAATTAAGGCATAAATGGAAAGATTCCCCTAGTTCACGAATTGGTAAAGATATTGTTGTTAAGAAAATTACACTCCTTAAGTGGATCTGCAGATTCAGTGCAATCCTTATCAAATTGCCCAATGGATTTTTTTTTAGGTATTTGAAAAGCTGATTCTAAAATCTATATGGAAATATAAGGGATTCAGAATAGCCCAAACATTCTTGAAAAAGAGGAACAAATTTGGAGGATTCACAATTCCCGATTCTAAAACTGCCAACAGAACTACAGTAATTAAGATACTGTGGTATTTGCCTAGAGACAGACATATAGGTTAAAAAAAAAAAAAAAAAAAAAGAATTGAGGGGCACCAGGGTGGCTCAGTTGGTTAAGCATCTGACTCAATTTCTGTTCAGGTCATGACCTCATGGGTCATGAGATTAAGCCTCATGGCAGTCTCCATGCTAAGATTCTCAATGAAAGATTCTCTCCCTCAGCCCCTGCTGCCACTCATGCACTCGCTCTCTTTCTTATTCTCTCTTTAAAATAAATTAATAAATCTTTAAAAAAAAAGGAATAAAATTGAGAGTCCAGATATAAACTTTTCCATTTGTGGATAACTAATCCTATTGCAACAATCATTTCACAGTATATGAATGTATCAAATTATCACAATGTACCTTAAAGTTACACAATGTTATATGTTAATTATATCTCAACAAATCTCAAAAAAATTCTAAGCTTATTGGCTGAAAAGAAGAGCATAACCAGAAACAGAAAATGACCTGTTGTTCATGTTCTTCACTAAAAAGGAGAAAAAGGGAAAAGAAAAAGAATAAAAGACCAATTGATGGAATTTACAGGAATAGAGAAATAAGAAATTTTTCTAAAAATTTAAGGAGTCCAAGAACTAGAATAATTTGCCTCTTATGTATTTAGTTATATTTTAATACTTTTTAGTGACATGGCAATTTTAAATAAAACAAATTATACTATGAAATATTTTATATGCAATTTTCCTTTGTAACCTTGTCTACCACCCAGTCTCAAACTGACTTAAATTTGAGAAGTAGCCAATGTATATGGTAAATTTGATATGAGATGATAACTGGTAAGAATATCTCTAACAAGACAAGACATTTGGGAAACAGATCACTTTCAGTTATGATTTCATTGTAATTAGACTTTTAAAAGCTCCTGCTGACTACCTGACTTATCTGCCATCTAAAAGTAAATGCTACTGCTTGTAAAACCAGAGATAGGTCAATCAATGGCAATGTTGCCACTGTCCAATCATCCACTAGCCATTACATGTCATCAACTCAAATTTACTTTTTGATAGGCTTTAGAATGTCAAAGGAAAGGAAAAGGACATTTTAAAGGTTAGTGTTATATCATGCCAAAGGACACATTGGCAGACTTTTTTTTATTTGAAAAATATAACCAGAGGTTATGGCAATTCTATCGTTTCTTTTGCCATTTATTCTACTTTGTTATTTGATCTGATTAGTAAAGGGGAAAAAAAGGAAGTAGGTCATGTCTATTGTCATTTTGCTCTACAGACAAGTCATAGTGGAAAAAAAAATTAGACGTAGCATAGCAGCGTAATACCTAGAACAAGAATTAATCCTACAATTTTTACACTTTCTTGATAAATCTTGTTAGTAAACTCTCGGTATGATAATTCAGCAAAGCAAAGTTGAATTCATATAAACTGGTAACGTTCTTTAAAATATCTCTTTAGAGTGCTAAAGAAGAAATGTTGATTTATTTGTTCATATATCATGTGCATAAGAGTTTATTGAGAAATGTATTTTGAAAGTACTCTGTGCCAAAAATTTTACCAGACACAATATAAGCGTTTATCTTTAAAGAGTTCACAATTTCATTAATAAATTAAGTGATGAGAAATCTGACTAGTTCTCCCACTTTTCATCTCCTGTCATTAATAAATAGAATTTCTTATTACTAATCAGGAGTAACACCAAAGAGAAGGTTTCTTGAATTAATTCCTAGCATTGTTCCATTGACAGCTTCAGGAGGAACAAAGAATGCTTCTGTTTACCTCTGAGATTAACAAAACAAATGAACTCCTGATCATCACACCCTGAAGATAGCAGTTTTTCTCCTGTAAGTAGCAGAACACATCAGCACAAACTGACTTAAACTATAAGAAACATTGGAATTCCCAAAGAGGTGGGATGAGTTCCAGAGTCAGACCTCTGGTTTCTCTTTCTCTAACACTCTCTAGGTCTACTTTCTTCCAAGGGCTAGCTGAGGAACACCGGGTAACAAAATTGATGGGGTGCATAGTTCAAGTATCATAATCAACATACCAAGTCCAGAAAGAAAAATAGCATTTATTGTTGCACCTCTTTCTTACAATGAAAGAACCTTCTCTCCGTGTTTAAGTGTCCACTCTTATACCAATCACTGGCAAAGAGACTGAGATTACCATAACTAGTTTAAAGTCTAAAGCAACTTAAACAATTTAAGATCTAAAAGTGAAATTAAGAATGAGGTCACCTTTGTCATGAAAAATTGAAATTTTTTTTTTAAAATCAGGGTTCTGCTGGAAAGAAAGGAGAGTTGGATAATAACTAATAGTATCCACTACACTGTATTTGCTGATTATGATAGAAATGTTATCATAATTTAATAAATAATAGTTTATATTAATTAATTAGATTCCATGTGCATAAATATATAGGTAAAAAGGCATATAGTTTGTCTTTGTCCAAAATAAAAGAAATATATGACCTCTATGTTTGTATCTCCTTCTGGGAAGTCATGCTATCATCTTCCAGGTGTTGAGAAGCAAGAGCATTTCCAGTGGAAAGAAGCTGTAGGACTCAGGTAATTTCAGAAATACTGAGGGACTCTGTTCCAAACTCTGACAACATCCTGGAGAGGCAGGAGATGCTGAAAGGAAGATGGTGAATTCAAACAACTGAAAAAGATAGAATCTGGGGAAACAAGACTCTCAGCACCAGCAAAGATGCCCAGATCCATGGCATGGTGACATGGTGTGGCCACACTGCCGAAAGCTGGCAGTAGATAATGTGCAATTGCCCAGCTATATTATTCAATTTAAGATACCCTGACTACCTCCATACTAGGTATGTGGAGTGCAGGTTGAAAGAACTTTTATATGAATGAAATTAAATTATTCAATAGACCATGGATTGAGGCACTCAATATTAAATATAAATTAATTTAAAGGAAATAAGGAAATGTGATGGCTGTGACATGACCAAATTGGTTCACTAAGAGTTGCATTCGCAGTATGGGTTGTATTGGTTTCTTTTTTTAGATGTAGAACATAATGTAGAGACTGGAAAATTTAAGAAGCTTTTGTATTTATATAACTTATAAGTGCTTTTCACACCCACACCTCTCTGAATCCACATCCAGATTCTTTTATCCCCTTGTTCTGCTATTTCTTCTTTAAATTATCATCACAAGGCTAAAAACAAACTCATAATGGAAGCCCTGAGGAAAAACTGAACTACAGAAATAAAACTGCTAAGTAATAATTGGAGCGGGTTGTTATAGTCTGATGAAGGTATTTCTTGTAATGATACAAGAGGTAAATTGTTGGTATAGTTCTTTCCTGATCTGAACTGAATAAAGACCTACCATAATATCAACTAATTTTTTTTAGAATTATTGTATTATGCATACAAGTCTTTGAATATTTAGTCCACATCTTTTTGTGTGGCCCAAATTTTCCCCTATTATTTTCATACCTTTACTTTAGAATTATTGAATAATCTCTTTTTTTTTCATTTTTTGTAACACACAATGTTCCATTAGTTTCACTTGTACAGCATGGTGATTCAAAAACTCTATACACTATGTTATGCTGGCCACAAGTGTAGCTACCATCTGTCATTATGCAATGCTATTATAACACCACTGACTACATTCCCTATGCTGTATCTTTATATTCACATGACATTAATTCCCTAACTGGAAATCTGATTGAATAATCTCTTGATTGTGATGCTTGTTAAGTCCAGTATATTTTTGAAAGTATATTTGATTAAGGAAATATTTATATTATTTTTAAGTCACAAAACATAAATTGGTCTCTGTGAAATATAGTATGTCTTATTGTTAGTTCTAATTGTTATGCCTGGAGTCACGAGAATTCCCCAAAGAGGCCACCAGAGACGTGAGTCAAAGCCAAGCGGCAAGGGTCGTTTATTGCAGGTTCGAACCCGGTCCTCTGCGCACTCGCAAGCGGTGACACTGAGAGGCCCCGAGGTGAGTAAATGCAAGGTTTTTATAGGCATGTACAAACAAGGTAGAGTGGGACTGATCGGTTGACATTTGAAAAGGGTATTTGGCATAACCTGATTGGTCTCAGGGAGCGCGCGCTTTAGCAAGCAGGGAGTACAGAAGCAGAACTGGCAGTTAACAACGGGGGATTGGCTACTTTGTCCAGGGGATATTTTTGAAAGTTGTTTGTACCAGGGCGGGAAAGTTGAAGTTGCTGTTGCTCTACTGATTACCAGGGTGGGAGTTGTAGTTGCTGTTGCTCTGCTGATTACCAGGGTGGGAGTTGTAGTTGCTGTTGCTCTACTGATTACCAGGGTGGGCCAGGGAGGTTAAAGTTGCAGGGAGCGGCCAGAGCAGTTTGGGCCTTGATAAGCAGACTGGACACTCACAGTTTAATGTAAATAACAGAATGGCTACTGCCTTAAAATGAAGTTACTTTGGCCCTTCACTAATAATGAATAATATGCAGCTTAGCTGATTGAAAGCCTTCTTATTGATCAAATTTCATGTACAAAGCCCGCCAAGATACCAAAGGTGATAATGTAAACCTCCACAGAATTTTTTAAAAAATTAAACAGATAATTAAAAAATATATTATTTGGTCAATTCTGATAATAAATGTGAGCTCTAATTATTGGCCTTTGGATACAATTTAGAAGAGATAATTGAGAAATTGATAGCTTTAGACACCAGAAAGTATCTGTATACCAAGTCTATGCCAAGCCAGGTCAGAATCAATAATACTGATCCTGTCTTAATTTAAAATTTCATATGTTGTTCATTATTGTTTCTTACATGAATTTTATTTTTAAAATATTGCATTGAAATATTATTTTGATTGGTGAGATTTTTTTTTCTGTGTCCTTAAATTTTACACCTGAGACCTTGCTCTCCTTACCCTGGCCTTGGTCCTCACCACACCTACACTACGAATTCTAGAATGTTGAATACAATGCTTAAAGAAGCCATGTGAGGAGATAAATATCTATTTGGCCATAAAAGTCTATAAAACGATAGGACTATGCAAAACCTGAGCTAGTGTAATAAATTACATATAACATAGCATTCATTTTTTGACTAGAGACTCATTCCCCAATCTCCCTCCCTCACACACACACATAAATAAACAAACTTATTAACTTACTTTTAGAGTTAGCACCAATCTAAGAAGAAACTTGAAATGTTTTGACATATTTTTAAGCTTTTCTATTATTATCCATCTAGGATTTAGAGATTTTCTCAACAATAGTTAACTAAACTATTGATTGCAACATGCCTGAATATTCATTACTTTTATTTTAATAATTCATTAAAAGTCCAATTAGCATCTGTATTGGGGATTTCTTAGTTAGATGACAGCTGTAAAGTATACCACATGGAATTTTTAACCTTTTTTTTTTTTTCATTTCTATACCTTTTGTTTTGTGATCATGCAAGTACCTCACCAAATAGCAAGTCTGAAGGATGGGATTTGGGAATTTATATCATTCAGTTATATCCTCAGTAATTACCAGGAATCAAGGAATGAGAGTTTGTGAAATGGAACATAATGAAAGTCATACCAGGAAAATCATGCCAGGCTTCATGTAAAAATACATTCTGAGTGTATTTAATCACAAACAATACTGCACATTTTATAGCACACTATGATTCACAAATTACATTCATTTTTTCATCCAAATTAAAGAACAAGTTTAGAAGTTAAGTTGTGGGTAACTTATCACTATTTTACTCATAAAGAAGCTGGCAGGAAGCCTCCTGAAGACACATTGTTTTACGTTCTCTACAAAATGTGAATCAACATTTTTATTAGATGCATGTAATGCCAAACTGACAGTCTTAGCCCATGCAGTAGGTTCAATTCCCTAATCTGAAAGAACAGCCCAGCATTTGGTAAACTAGAAAGATACATAGTCAAAATGTGAGGGTTGAGATGCTCCAAAACAAGCACGTGCTGGTCTTTGTATTTCCTCAGTTCTAAAACTAAAGGCAGAATTATAGCATAAAAATGTCCCTGGCTAAATAAACATTTTTTTGTGGAAAGAAGGAAAGCCCTCATGCAGTCTTCTAGCATTAATACTAACACAAGTTGGTTCATGTAGTTATTTACTTTCACCCTGAAACTTGAGACCCTGAATAGCTGAGATAGAAAGACCAGAGACTTTCAATAACATGGGGGAGAGGACAGGGACAACTTCTCTGGGCCTGTCCAGGATGAAGCCATACCACACATTTTGTCCAAGAGAGAGGAGTGACAAGGTGGCAGCAGGGGGAAAAAAAAAGTATCATCGGTCAATTTTGCAGTTTCGTCAAGGACTAATGCTGTTCATATACTCTGGACAATTAAACCTCCTGGATATTTTCCATATTAACTTGAAATATTATTTTTACTCCTTCTAAATTTTTTATGTCTATAAAAGCATTTAGCCTTCCATTGTATCCCCAAGAAAGACACATGGGTGCTTCTCTTTTAAAAATTTATTTCTTCATAATCTGGACTAGATTGAATCTTATCTTGGATGATCACATTACGTAAATTACACATTATTCTCAGCCATAAAAGTTTGAAATGTAAAACCAATCTATGCTCTTCCTTTTTTTTTTTTTTTTTTTGCCCACAAGTAATATGCCAAATCCTCTTCTTAGTAAAGTCTGGGCATTTATTTTTTTTATTTACTAATAACCTCATTCTCAAACTCACTACCTTAAAACGATTCCCCATAGGCTACTGTAATGAGCATCTTTGCTTGCTTTCCACCATGTCTGTTCCATCTCAATCCATTTTATATTACACAGCTGCCATGTTTTCTTTATGAAACACAATTTTACTCATGTCATGTTCCCATTCAAAAACCTTGAGCAATTTCCCATTGTCCAAAGAAAAATGTACAATTGCAGGCTTGCATTTGCAGAGCTTTACATTTGGACATCCTGACTTTCCCATCATATTTCTCATTGTTTTCCCATTCACTATGATCAGGATAAACAGAATGACTTCTCTACATTTGCTCATAGGATTCAATACTACTGGAATTTCTTTTGTGACCTTCTTTTATGAAGTAATTACTACTCCATGTTTTAAGACCATTCTCAAACAAATGTCATCTGAAAGGGATGCTTTCCCTGATACCATGAGATCTTTCCTTAGAAATTACAGTGTCTTGTTTATAGAATATACCACTTTCAGCCTTTTATCATATCATTTATACATTTCTTATCCCCCCACAAAATTAGAAAATTCTTAAAGAGAATTATTTTGCTGATTTGTTTTTAAATATTCCAAAGTGCCCAGAATGAAATCATGTACTAGATGTAAATCAAATGGAACTTGGTTAAACTTCTAAAACAATCACCTGTTATATCATACATGAATTAATACAATCGAAGTGATTTCTTTGCAAATCTTCATAGCAATGAACAACTTATATGTGCTTTCTTTCATTCACCCATTTGTTAGCTCTGCATGTTTTGAGAACAGAGTACTGAGCAAAACAATTGTTGGCCTCTAGAAAGAAAGGCAGAAGGAAAAAGAGGAAGGAGAAGTGAGTCCAATAAGTTACCATTTATATCACGATGGTGAAAGAAATGAGATCATATTCTGCACAAAGCAAGATTCTAGATTCTAGATTCTGCTCACAAACACAAGATAGCAACTAATCTATGATACATTTTAAATCAAGATATACACAATATCTTATTTTTAACATTGAATTAATTATAATATTCTAACAAATACGTAAGCAGAGATGTTGTTCTTCGCCTTTCTCACCCCATTTGAGATTAACATAATCCCAGGATTTGGAAGCAGAGAACAAAAGGAAAAGATGCAGCAGAATGGTCAAGAAAGGCTATAGAGGCTGAATAATAAGCAAAAGTCATGCAGTTAAAACCATGGTAGAAAAAATGTCTAGAGTCTGAAGGAATAGCATCCGAAAAATCTGGAGAGAGAAAGAAATGTAGTAGAGTTTTTGGAAATAAAGTACTTCCACTGAGCACACCTTAGGATGCAAAGAAGAGAATGACAGAATGTGACATTATACCAGGGCACAGAATTGGCAGACCTTGGTATTTGTATATGGGAAGAAAGAAAAGTAAACGACACATTGGCGGGGTGGGGGGGCGGGTGGTTGGGGGGAGAGCTGGTGTCTTTGTTCATACAAATGCACATCCAGTTTATGTTTCCATACTCTTCATAGTGTCTCTCCAATGAAATATGATAAAACATTAAAGTTCTTTCTTCCCAGACAAAAAATAAAATGATTTCAAGTCTCCTTCCTGCTACTCATACTAGCCCATTTCTACATCTTTTCAAAATGCACATATGCAAAAATAGTATGTCATTTTTCATTTGTTGTATTTTGATACATTTTCATTGTTCTCGTATTACTTATACTCAATAACCCCTTGGCAGCATCAATAACAACAAGAAGTTTGGTATGTAGATTTTCTTAAACTACCTGAGTGGCTTGGTGTATTGTTTGAATTCCTGCTTTCTTCCCAAAAGGTATTTAAGAGGTCCCACAAGATGTATTCCAGTAGTGTGCCCTCAGTTGTCTTTCAACAAGTGGCGCTTCCCTAATTTAAGGGGAAGATAAAAACTAAAGATGAATCTGAAGATGGAAAATTATCAAGACTGTGGATACCTGTGACACACTACACACGTCATCTGGAAGAATTTGCAATGAAATGTTAGTTTTATAGACTGCATTATGTAATTGATACACTAGACTAACAAAGATATTTCAAATTTCAATGGCACAACCAACAACGAGGTTCCCTTATCTCTCACGTTATCAGTCCAGAGATGGGCAGCTCAAAATGTATTCAGGAACCTTTATCACATCATCTTGAGATCCTGATCTATTTTCTCTGGTTCCTCAGGCTTGTCACATTTACAGTCCAGCCAGCAAGAAGAAAAGGGAGAAATCGGAGGACAAGAAATTTTCTCATAAAGTTGTGATCTAGTATTCATATTCATTATTTCCATTTACATACTCTTGACTTATTTCCACTAACATGGCTGCACCTATAGCTGCAAAGATAGCTAGGAATGTGCTTAGCTAAATCTCTGGGATTGCATTAACAAAGAGAAGGAAAGGATAGTGGTTCTGTGAGGCAGTTTGCAGACTCTGGCACACAAATCGACATCTCAAAAAATAAAAAACAAAACTATAGGAAGATACAGCAAAGCCCTATAGATGGTCAACATAAATGTATGGGGAATTTGAGAGAAAAACAATCCAAGTAATAGTTATATGATGATGGACTCCAAAGCTATTGGTTTTTACTGAGAAAAAAGAAGTAGAAGGCACTGTCGCATGCTCTCTGAATATATCAGTGCACTTTGGTTTTCTGACTAAAAAGATTTAGAATACCATGAGCAATGAGAAATAGAATTTAATTTTACCCTTAAAAGAAAACTTCTTAAACTGAACAATTGAAGTACCAGTAATAGTGATGCACCTTAGAATCTTGAAAAGGAGATAAATAGAAAAGATAAAAGAAGTACTTTGCATGAAGGAGAGAAAATTGATAGTACTCATTATTCCAAAACTGAAAAAAATTATATTCTATAATAATGTCTATATAGTAATAGATGATATACTTATAGCAGACTATATTAAAGGAAAATTAAGGTTTGGGGGGAACTACTGTTAGCATTTTGAGACTGTCATGGGTGACTTCCTCAGAAAGAATACTTTCAAAATTATTTTCTTAGTACCAGTGTCAGAGACAAATATTGAGTTTCATGAACCCAAACTCTGACTTTATGTTTTAAAGATACTGCTAAAGATTGTGTGTAAGTCACAGTCCCCTAGAGTAATCACCTGTACCATTAATTCTGTTATAGTCAGCGTTGTGCAGACAAAATGAGTGTAAGGAATGTAATTAGAAACTCAAATCTTAGTTTTTTCTCATTTTTTCTTAATCTAATGTAATAAACTCCTAGTGTTTTATTAGAAATATGCTTCCTCTATTCAAGTTAAACAATGATATTGACACAAGCAAATTAATACTATCTCAAAATTTCTAAGAACCTGTCCCTTAAATGAAAGGGGGAAAGTTATATATGTATTAATCATATCACATTTCAACTGAAGTAATGAAGTCCTACAGTGAAGTTCAAGGACAAAAGTTTTGCCTCTTGAAGCTGCACGTTTGTTGTTGTCATTAAAGAGAATATAGGATCATCATTGTTTTGAAACCATGATGATTCATCTGGCTCATTTGCCATCCATGTAATGCTCTGACCCATTTGCCTAGGAGTTAAAGTCTTCGTCTGAGAGGTTCTCAAACTTACTATCCCTTGTGACAGCAGCATGCATTTCAGATAGCTATGAGAGTGGGAGAAAAATGCAGAAATGTAGAAGAGTCCTCTTTTAATAAAACTAAGGATCTTGTATTAATGTCCTTGTCTCCCCAATGATCTCATACTATTCTTTTGACCTCTTAATTATTCTTTTCTAACAAACTAAACATAATTTGTTCAAAGTAATCAGGTTGGGTAAAGCAGAATAGTAGCCATTTTGAGCACTGAAGCTCTGCATACGTTACCTATCTTTTAAGTGTCACTAAATCTGGTCCAGGTAGATATTATTAGTGCTCTTCTCTAACAACTGAGGTTAAGCAAAGCTCAACTTGTTCAGGTTCCTATAGGAATTAAGTGGAGAGCTGTGATTCTCTAATAAGAATTAGGAATAAACTATAATGAGCCCATGCAAGTGAAAGTAAAGCGGGAAAGATAGCTATGTAAATTCCAACTTTATCTTTAACTGTATACTATTTCTTGCTAGATATCTTACCTTCTGCCTCTCCAGACTGAGCTATTGATGAGCAGACCAGAGTGTTTTTGTATGAAATTTTTATTGTTGTTTTATAGCAGCAACAATTAGAACATTCAATAGGATATACAAGACACTTGTTAATTTATCTTAAATTGCTGATATTTGAATGTGTTGGGAGGTATAGTATTGCTTTGGAATCATAAAGGACCATCCGAATCTTCTGCCCTAATCCCCTGCTTTTCTAATGGGTAAAACCAAGCCTCAGAAATGGCTGTACACTTTCACATCATTCAGAGAGAAGTAGCACAATGGGAAGGTTAATTTATGTCTTCTAAGTCTAGTGAAACTCCCACTACATTAGCTTCTCCTACATAAAAACAGTGCTTTCAAACTGTATATCTGCTTTCCTAGCTTTAAGAGTGTCTCTTCTGTTTGGTCACTCTACTGCTTTTTGCAGAGAGAAGCTCACCAACTCAAATTTCAGAGAGCTCCAAGAAGCATATTTTCTATGATGGGGTCCTGACCATTAAATTACCTTCACTTTTCTTCTGACAAAATTCAGGTTTATTAAGTTTCAAGATGTTGCCCAAGGACTATGGCTAAATATAAGAGAAAGATTTATGCTTATAAACAGTTATTTTTCCTTCATTGTGTAAGAAACCTTAAGAGAAACATCACGTAAACCTAGAGAACAAGATAATGAAATTTTAAAAAAAGAATGAGTTTCTCTAATAGTCTTCCTTACTTCCATTTTTCAAACATGCATATGTGTGCATGTGTATGTGTGTGTAGTATTCGTAAAGTGTATATATATGAATGTAAATTATATATATTTGCATATATAAAAATATTTACATGTAATTTATACTACATATGCATATCTACTTCCCTTTCTTGCATTTATGTCATTTAGCAACATGAACAAAATCTAACTCTATAATTGTGTGTCCAGATTTTGAGTGGAGAAAACTAAGAAAACGAATGTGAGCTTAATCTCTCTGCTCCCAACTGCAGTAACAACTCCTTGTCTGAAAATGTTTCTAATATTAAAATTTTATCCTCTTTGTATCCTCATCAACTCAGAACATTTCTTCTAAACAATGTTTTCAGACCATAATATTGAAAAATTTGAGAGCTATGAAGTTATTCAATCCTTATAATACATAAGTTATACACATATTCAGCTCTGGTGTTACCTTTGGTGATGAGAAACTCTAGTCATCATTATTAAAGCTCCTGACAGGGGACCATGTTTGAGGAGGAATAGCCTGAAGCTCACTTCCTGAAAATCTGTGAACTACAGCTAAACATAATTATTTACATCCCTTCAATTATGAAAAATGAAAAAGATGTGGTTTTGAGCTAATTCTAAATTACGTATTTTTCTCCCATTATTTTAGAGGTAGAACTTAAGCAAATTGAATATTTAAAAAACAAAACTGACCAATAAACTGAATGTAACCTAACTGCTATGTGTGTTATTGAGTGAATATCATGCTAGAAGAAAATGAAAAGAAAATGTGGAAAAAGAATATGAGAATCTCATTTTTGAATAGAAAGACTCTATTACTCATCATTCTTTTAAGTGTTATTACAGAAAATATAAGCAGTCTGTATTTGTGCAGTTAGGTAATAATTCTTTCCAAAACACTGTTGAAAAGAAGAGGGAGTGACATCTTTTGCAAAATCCTTAGAGAAACATTCTTCTCCTGGGAGTTACAAACAATGCTGCTAATGACATTCTGATGAATATCTTTGGGTACACATGTGTATGCAATTCTCTTGGAATTATCAGATCGTAGGCTTTGTTTTGCATATGTTCTGCTTTACAAGACACTTCCGAACAGTTTTCCAAAAGGGTTGTAACTACTGAACTTCCGTCAGACCTGTGGGAGAGATTCTGTTGCTCACAATAGTGCCTACCATTCTTAAAAAACATTCTAGACACTGTAGTGGGTGTATACTGGCTTCAGTAGTTACTTCTCTGAGACTAATATCGATTTTTATCTTTTCACATGTTTATTGGCCATTTACATATTCTCTGT
>RCUC01132304.1:0-24380 GCA_003697995.1 Taxidea taxus jeffersonii | reverse complement strand
ATATATATATGTTATTCTTTTATTTGAGAGACAGTTAGCAAGACAACAGAGCAGGGGTAGGGGCAGGGGTAGAGGAAGAGGGAGAAGCAGGCTCTCTGATGAGCAGGGAATCTGATGCGGGGCTCGATCCAAGATCCCAGGACCCTAAGATCTCAGGACCTGAGCCCAAGGCAGACGCTTAACCCACTGAGCCACGCAGGCAGCCGTTAGTTTGATTTTTTTAAAAAAAGAATGTAAAATACCTCATAAATAGTCTTTATGTTGACTACATGTTCAAATAATGATATTTGGAGGTTTTGGCTTAAAGAAAACCAATTGTTAAAATTAATTTTACCTCTTCTTAGTTTTTAATGCAGCTACTAGAAAATTTAAAATGAAACACGGGTCTTGCATCGTAGTTCCCGGCTGGTGTCGGGCACTTCGGCGTCAGGGAGATGGGTCTGTGGCGGGCAGTGCTCAGGCCTCAGAGAGGCCGTTTCTTACATCTTCCCGCCATGAAGGTTTGGAGGGTGCCACAGCTGACTTGGGACATGGGCATTGCTCCAAAGGACCAGAAGGAATCGAGGGCAAGGGGGCAGGGAGATTAGACATTCTGATATCAAAGACAGATGCACTAACTCATCAGACGTTTGCTCTCAGCATACCTGTGACGAGTTTGGGGTCGCAAAGCCTCATTTTCCAGTCGCACGGCTCATCCAGGGTCTTCTTTCTGCAGCTCTTTTGAATGTGCTCATAGAGAGTGCATAGATGCACACTGGAGGGGAGGAGCCGCAGATTTACCTCCCCAGCTAGCACAGTGCCCCCCCACCGGTGGTGCTGCTGCTTAGCCCCTGGGCCCATCCCGATACCTGTCCTGGGGAATCCGCAGGGTTCCAGGAATGTGGCCAAGACTAGACCTCAGGCAACATTTTGCAATATTATAATGTGTGTGTGTGTGTGTGTGTGTGTGTGTGTAGCATTTATCAACTCTCTCCTCAAGCACCTACATGGGAATTGAACACTAGACTGAGATATATTTATTTTGATAGCTATATTACATACATATAAGTATATATGTCCTTGATAATAATATTTAATATTTAATTTTTATAACTTTGAAACTTTGTAAAGAATATGATCTTCAGCTTTGCTTAATTGATTTTGGATTTAAAAATTTGATATTAGGGGGCACCTGGGTGGCTCAGTGGGTTGAGCCTCTGCCTTCGGCTCAGGTCGTGATCTCAGGGTCCTGGGATCGAGTCCCGCGTCGGGCTCTCTGCTCAGCGGAGACCCTGCTTTCCCCTCTCTCTCTCTGCCTGCTTGTGATCTCTCCCTGTTTGTCAAGTAAATAAATAAAATCTTTAAAAAAAAATTTGATATTAATTATCTGTAAGCTGTACTTTGCCTTTACATTGGAATTGGGAATAGGTAATTTTAATATATCTTAATAAAACTAACATTTGGAACATGTATATGAAAAACAATTTAATTTTTTCATTTACTCTACATTTAATAATATATCAAAAGTTCTCAAACTTTTAATACAATTGAATTTTCTTTTTCATGCCTTAGATTATCATGGCCAAACAACAGAATTTTATGTTAGTGTCTTTTTTTTTTAAGTAATCTCTACACCCAAAGAAGGGTTTGAACTCGTGACCAGAGATCGAGTCCCATGTTCTTCTGTCTGAGCAAGACAGGCTATTCTGTGTTAATGTTTTTTTTAATAATTTTTTAAGGTTTTATTTATCTATTTGACAGAGGGAGAGAGAGACCACAGGCAGAGGGAGTGACAGGCAGGGGGGGGGGGGAGAGGCAGACATCCCCGCTGAGCAAGGACCCCAATGCATGGCTCCATCCCAGGACCCTGGGATCACAACCTGAGCAGAAGGTAGACAACCCACTGAGCCACCCAGGCATGTTAATTTCTTAATGATAAAAACCTAAATAGTGACTTTTAGACTTGAGTCACATAAAAATCGTAGCTGTACACATATTTTCCTATTTCTCTGTTATGAAGCTATATCTTAAAGTCATAGATATACTTTATTGGACTGTTATGTTGATTTATTATTTTTAATACTTAGACATAGGTAGGCCTCTGTTCTCTTGACCGTGATCCATAAATATCAGCCGGGCTCATGCCAGAGTGTGGTGGGCTAAGTAGACTTCTGGCAACCTACTGCGTCTTGTAGTCTGTATAAAATATTTTATAAAATGCATCAGAAGGAAACAGCTTCTTTGAAAATGCTGTGATACGTCCTTGAATGATTGGCAGTTTTCTCCTCAGCGTTTTGCTTGGATGCCTCTGCCTGACAATTGCGGTAAGACTCCTGGTCCTAGTTCACCTATGGGTCCTGGTGTTACATTAGAAACATCAAAGTCTATTTCAAAGTGTGCACAGTGCCCAGTCTTAGTGCTTATGTTATGTTTCTAATAAATTCCTCTGGAAGCTGCTTTGGGGTTTCCCTGCTGCCTGACTTCTTTCTCCTTAAAAGCATGGTTTGTACCCCTTCCTCGAATACCGTTGAGAGTAGGATGAGGTAAAAAGCCCACGACACCTGTACTGATGCTATTAGAGGACCTCAGTTGACGTTGGTCTAAATGCATTCATGGAGGCATGGTCTGTCTCTCCAGGTGTAGGAAGTCACAACCGACCTTGACCAAGGCCCCAGACGTCTAGCTACTTGGTCCATAAAAGCCCATCCCCAACAGATACATGAATTTTGTTCTGCTGCACACAGTTCCTGGCCTTTTATAAGAGAATACTAGTCTCAAAGTCCGTGCAGCCTTCTCCTTAAAATGATACTCATGATAAGTATTTTTCAAAAGGTAAAGCCAATAATAGTTCATGAAAATACCCCACCTCATGGCAAATCACGGTTTGGGCAGAAACACTGACATGCCCTTAGCAAGGTGTATCCTGGGTGTTTCTCTCAGGGCTCATCTCCGTTAAGGTGACTGTTGGGTGGCTTAGCTCATCATTTTCCTCAGACTGGGAGTAAAAGCCAAGGGATGAGACAGATAACTCATCATTTTTTTATCCAAATCCAAAGTGCTTAACAAAGTGGCTCCTCCCAGATCATTACCATAAACAGTTATTTATTATAACAGCTGTCAACCCAGGTGACAGATCCCAATTGTGCCTGAGTTCTCATATATCCCAGCTGCAGTGTGTCAACGCACACACCTGCTCAGGCCTCAGGATAGTAGGTAATTATAGAGATTTGTGTGCAGTTTTATGTCAGTCTTTTCTTTCTTTCTTTTTTAATGTGTAAGGCTTAACAGACGTTTGATTTGGGAGTGGAATAGTCACTTCTCATTTAAAAGCTTCGTCTTGACTTGACTTATCCTAAAGGCCAATGGTTAACTGTTAACTGGTTGGTGTCAACTTACGTCCAGTGATAGGATCAGATTTGACATTTATTTTCTGATTGACTTTCAGGCCAGTCTTTCTCAGAAGGCAGGCCTGTCACCTACATGGACTTTGGTCTCCTTCGCGGAGTCTAATTACTTCCCATCCCCCATCAATTGCATTGCCCAGGGAGCCCCAGGGGCTGCTGCCTTGCACGGTCAGTACTGTCTGTTCAGAGTGATGCTCTGGGCAGGGGTTACCCAGTGAGATCCTGGCAGTGAGGAGAGTTTTACAAAACATTGAAATAGTCAGTATATCTCAGTGTTAGGGGCAGCCACTGATCGTCCAGTGGAAACTGAGAACTGAGATTTCTCAGCTGCAGCCCTGGGCCTTTGGACGGAGGGATGAAGTTATCCTTTTAGGGGCACATTTTCTCCTCTCATTCTCAACCTTTAGGCCATGGCCATTTTGCTTCCCCTTCCCAAATGGACATACTTTAAAAGAAAGTATAGTGAAGGAGATAAGTATTTTTTTCCTGTCAACATTTTAATTTATTGGAAACTTACTATTTGAAGGGTCTCTCTTTTTTTTTTTAAGATTTTATTTATTTATTTGACAGACAGAGATCACAAGTAGGCAGAGAGGCAGGCAGAGAGAGAGGAAGGGAAGCAGGCTCCCTGCTGAGCAGAGAGCCCGAGATGCGGGGCTCAATCCCAGGATCTTGGGATCATGACCTGAGCCAAAGGCAGAGGCTTTAACCCACTGAGCCACCCAGGTGCTCCTCTCCAGTCAGACTTTTTAAATTTTGTGTTTGTATCTTTGATTAGTCATCTTAAAAAAAAATAGAAATTAAAGTTATGTTGTAATTTTTTAAAAGTGTTGCTACATTTGTAATAACTATTTTATTGTTATATAATTTACATAATGATGTCTATTTTACATATTGTATAAATATATAACTATCTAGTAACATATCTATAAGAAATATATAATTAATAATATGATATATTTATAGTCTCTTGAGGTCAGGCTGGAAATTCACATGTTAAGTATGAGGTTTATACCCAAAGGTACACAGTCTTAATCTTGGGACCTAATGTTGCTACATATCCAAGTAACTGACAATCTGAAATAATTCTGTTTAAGAAAACCTTTCTAAAAAGGTCCAGCCCTACAAAGAAGATCAACTGGGGAGCTCTGTTCATATTACAAAGAATTCAGAACAGGGCTTCTTTAAATCGTGGTCCTCACTAATACAAGATTCCTTAGAGGTTTAAAAATTAAATCAACACACAGCTTTTTAGGAACATAGCATCATTTCAAGAATGCAGTCTTGTAAAAAGCAAGTGTTAGGAAGGGTGTGATTACTTACACATGTGTGGTGAATTTTCTGCCTCATTACCAAATGCAAAGTGCTCTTTTCTTTCAAAGAAAGGCAGCATGGAAAAACCATTTCAATGTGCAAATGGATAGGAAATCAGATCCACAAGGATGTGAATATAAACTACCTTTTATTTCCTAAAGATGCTTCTCATGGACTATCCACTTGGGTGGAGTAGAGCTGGGATGGAATCACCAAAATTCTGGCTTGAAGACCCATGATTTAATCTATAATTTCACTTTCAAATTTCCCTAGAAGTTTTGAGGATTGTAATCCCAAGCCCAGTGACACTAGAACATTTGATACAAGGCTAGAGCATGCATTAAAAGGTAATTTCCACTGGACAATCTGTCCATTGTGTTATGGTTTATAGAAAATCTTGACTGTGGCAAACAAATGGCTTTTTAAAAAAAAAAAGATTTTATTTATTTATTTGAGATAGAGAGAGAGAGAGAGAGCAAGAGAGGGGAGAGGACATAGGGAGAAGCAGACCCCCTGCTTCTCAGGGACTCAGCAGGGAGTCTGATGTGGGACTCAATCCCAGGACTCCAGGATCATGACCCGAGCCGAAGGCAGTTGCTTAACCAACTGAGCCACCCAGGCGCCCAAACAAATGGATTTCTGTGGGAAAATTTTTGCCTGATAGGAAAAGGAACTGAATAGATCTGAAGGATATATTCCTTCCAAGATGCTTTGCAGTCTATATTGACATATTGTGTGGTTTAATCAAATCTCTCGGTCATCATATTTTCCAAAATAAGAAGGGAAATAAATTAACTTGTCTACTAAGTCCTACTCTTTTCTCTCTTCCCTATATGTTGTTTGTTTGTTTTTTCATTTCATGATTTCCACCAATTACAGGTTTAAGAGCTCACCCGCTAAAGAGCCAATGATCTGTAGAGAACATCTAGTCTTCAATATTTTTGTAGATAAAATTTAAGGTTGTCTCATGCACAAATAAGGCAGAAGTAGATTCTTGTGTAAAAAAATGAAAAATGAAAAGCGTCAAGCATGGGCCGTCAGGCTAAACTGACAGCATATTATTGTCAAGGGTGTTGAATTGTATGGTGGGGCTGCAAATGTTCCAATGGCATATATTAACTTGTCCAAATAGAGAAGTACAAAATTATGCTTTTGTACTTGTCCAAACAAGGAAGTACAGAAATGCACACTTTTGGGGCTATGAAAATGAGTGTATGTGAGGACTCAAAGCCAATGAACAGAGGATCATACTTAGGGCCATTCCCATAAGTCAGAGTCCCATGGGGGGTTAGGAGCAGAAGAATAAACATAGCTAATCACATCTCATTAACGAGGTGGAGAGGCAAAGTTTTCAAGACCTGTTTTTATCTGTTTTCTCCAAATGAGGACAGAAAATTCTCATTGTACAACTTGGGGAATGGTGGGTGTGATGAACCTGCCGTAATTTAGGGAGTGTTTCTGAAGAACGTACCAATATCCATCATTCTGGGGTCTTGCTTTTAGGAATAATATGTCCTTATATTTTCAAAAATGTGGATAGGCAATATGGTTACAGGGTTCAACACCTTTCCAAATAGAAGAAGGTAAATGATGATAAGCCTCCTTCCCCTTCTGTCCCTTATCCAGCCAGCTGTCATCACCCCTCACTTTTGTCCCTCAGGTAACCACTGTGATTAGCCTCTTGCCTACTCTTTCAGTGCTCTTGTTTACAAATAAGCAACTGCAAATGTATATATTCTTTCTTTCCTTTCTTGTTTACCCATTCTACTCCCTCTTCAGAAACTTACTTTTTTTTTAAATTAGTATTTCCAATTCACTTCATGCCAATGAGTACACAGGGCACATTTTCAGTGTTTGTTTAGGCAGCAAAGTATTACACTGTATAGATGCATCCTAACTTAGTCAACGGGTTCTCCATTGTTAGATACTTCGGTTGGTCTTGGGGTTTGCTATTAAACACAATAGTGCGGTGGAAAGCTTATACAGACATAGTTTCTCACTTCTGCAAATATATCTGCAGAGTAAATATACAGGAATAAGACAGCTAGATCAAAGAGAAAATGCATTTGGAATTCTGATAGATATTGTCAACAGCCCTCCATAGAGCTGATAACGATTAACACTTCCAGGAGCAGTACATGGTAGAGCCTGTGTGCCTACAGCCTTGCCAGGAATACTTTATCATATTTTTGAGTTTTCTTTTTCTTAATATGGATTTTTTAAAAGATTTTATGTACTTATTTGACAGAGAGAGAGAACGCAAGAGAGGGAACACAAGCACAGGGAGTGGGAGAGGGAGAAGCAGGCTTCCCACAGAGCAGGGAGCCCAATTCCGGACTCGAGCCCAGGACCCTGGGATCATGACCTGAACTGGAGGCAGACGCTTAACGACTGAGCCATCCAGGTGCCCCATATCTGAAGAGATTTTTGTTTTGATGAAATCCAGTTTATCAATATTTTTCTTTGGTTTCATGCCTTTGTGTCTGTTAAAATTTTAATTAATTAATTAACTTATTTATTTTGGAGAGAGAGTGTGTGAGCAGAGGGAGAGAAAGACTCTCAAGCAGACTCTGTGCTGAGCGCAGAGCCTGATTAGAGACTCAGACTCATAACCCTGAGATCCTGAACTGAACTAAAACCAAGAGTCAGACACTCAACTGACTAAGCCACCAGGTACTCCCAAACCTTTATGTTTTAATAAATTATTGCTTGGTCTTATATTTAAAATATCCCCCCCTATGTTTTCTGCCTAAAGGTTTTAAGATTTGGGTTTTTTTAAAGGATTATTTATTTATTTATTTGATATAGAGAGACACAGTGAGAGAGGGAGCACAAGCAGGGGGAATGGAGAGGGAGAAGCAGGCTTCCCTCGGAGCAGAGAGCCTGATGCGGGGCTCGATCCCAGAAGCCTGGGATCATGACCTGAGCAGAAGGCAGACGCGCAATTACTGAGCCACCCAGGCACCCCAAGACTTGGGTTTTTTCATTTAGGTCTATGATTCATTTTGAATTAATTCTTGCACACGGTGAAAGATAAGAGTCAAGAATTTTTTTCCAATATGAACAGTGTGGTATGATTCCAATGCCATTTGTTGCCTTTCCATCATTTAATTATGTTGACACCTTGGTCAAAAATCATTTGACTATATGTTTGGATCTATTCCTGGATAGTGCTCTGTTCCACTGATTGGTGGACCTTTCTTTACACCTGTATTACCTATATTACTGTAGTTTGACTGTGTCTTCATATCAGGTGGTTTAAGTCTTCCAAGTTTTTTCTTCTTTTTAAAATTATTTGGTTATTTTAGGCCATTTGCATTTCTATGTCAATTTTTTAAAAGGATTTTATTTATTTATTTGAGAGAGAGCACACAAGTGAGGTGGGGGTGGTAGAGACAGAGGAAGGGAGAGCAGGCTCCCCACTGAGCAGGGAGCCCAATGCAGGGCTCCATCCCAGGATCCTGGGATCATGACCTGAGCTGAAGGCAGACAGTTAACCAACTGAGCCACCCAGGCACCCCTCCATGCCAATTTTAGGGTCCACTTGTCAATTCCTTTTTCTTTTCTTTTTTAAAAAATATTTTTATTTATTTGAGAGAGAGAGACACAGCGAGCGAGGGAACACAAGCAGGGGAAGCAGGAGAGGGAGAACCAGGCTTCCCACTAAGCAGGGAGCCCGATGTGGGGCTCAATCCCAGGACCCTGGGATCATGACCAGAGCCGAAGGTAGACACTTAATGACTGAGCCACCTAGGCACCCCCACTTGTCAATTTCTAAAAGAAAATGCCTGTGCTTTTCAAAAGCTGTGCTTTTGATTAAGATTGCATTAAATCCGGGGCACCTGACTGACTTATTCGATAGATAGAACATGTGACTCTTATTCTCAGGTCTGTGAGCTCAAGCCCCATATTGGGCGTGGAGCCTACTTTAAAAGAAAAAAAAAAAAAGACTGCCTTGACTCTATTGATTAGGGAAGAATTGCTATCTTAATATTCAATCTTCCAATTCATAAACATGGCATATCTGTCCATTTCTTTAGGTCTTCTTTAATTTTTCTCAACATTGTAAAAATTTTCTACACCTTTCATTAAATTTATTTCTTTTTAAAATATTTTATTTATTTATTTAAGGGAGAGAGAGGGAGCACGAGGGATGGGGAGGGGAAGAGGGAGAAGCAGACTCTCTGCTGAACAGGGAGCCCCACGTGGGGCTCAATCCCAGGACCCCAAGATCATGACCCAAGATGAAGACAGATGCCTAACCAACTGAGCCACCTAGGCACCCCATCATTAAGTTTATTTCTCAAGGCTTTTTTATGCTGTTGTAAATATATTGGGTTTTTTAAATGTCATTTTAAATTGTTGTCAGTATATAGAAATGAAATGATTATTGCATATTAATCTTCTGTCTCGGAGTTTTGCTAAATTCATTTACTAGTTCTAGTAGATTTTGTACATTCCCTCTGGATTTTTTATATATGTGATCATGTTGACTGTAAATTCAGTTTTACTTCTTCCTTTACAAACTCTTTGCTTTATATTTTATGTTTTCTTGCCTATTAGCCTGTTTAGGACCTCCAGCTGAACAATAATCCTGAATACAAGTTGTAAGAGTGTGCAACTCTCTCAACTTTTTCAACGTTTGTATAATGTTCATGCTAGGTTTTTCACTGATGCTCTTTTTCAAGGTTGAAGATATTTCATTCTATTCAGAGTTTGTGGAGAGTTTTATCAGGAATGACTGTTGAACTTTGTGAAATACTTTCTCTGCATCTGTTGAGATGATCGTATGGTTTTTCTCCTTTATTCTATTAATATGATTAATTACATTACTTGATTCTCATATATTAAACCAATACTACATTTCTTGGGAAAACCCCATTTAATTATGATTCATGATTCTTTTAACATATTACCAGGTCCAGTTTCTTAATGTTTCCTCAAGGGTTTTTACATTTATACATCCATGATGGATATTGGTCTATAGTGTTTTTTTTCTTGTTATGTCTTTGTCAGGTATTAAATTAGAATAATGCAGTAAAATATTTCCCCTTCTTTTTTCTGATGTAATTTGTGAGAGATTGGTACCACTTATTCCTTAAATGTTTGCTAGAATACCATGAAATCAGCTGGAACTGGGGTTTTCTCTGTAAGAAAGCTTTTTTTTTTTAAGATTGTATTTATTTACTTGAGAGAGAGAGAGAGAGAAAAAACATGATGGGGGGAGGGGCAGAGGCAGAGGGTGAAGCAGACTCCCCATTGAGCAGGAGCTGGATGTAGGATTCAATCCCAGGACCCTGACACCATGAACAAAGCTGAAAGCAGACGCTCAGCTGAGTCACCCAGGAGCCCCTGTGAGAAGAGTTTTAATTAAAAATTTAAATATTTTATTTGTTACAGGTCTTCTGTTTTCCCTGAGTCTGTTTTTTATAATTTGTGTCTTTTGAGGAGATTGTAGATTTCATGTCATTGAATTTTTTGGCATAATGTCATTCGTAACATTCCTTTATTGTCCATCCTTCAGTGAGTTTAGAACTGTAGTGAGAATCCTCTTTCAGTTTTCATCTCATTTGTAACTTGTGCATTTGTAATTGACCAATTTACCTAGAAGTTTATGTGTAATTGGTATCTGACAGGAGCCAGCTTCTGATTTCATTGGTTTTCTCTTTAGTGTGTCCATTGCTGTTGCATTGATTTCCGCTGTTTATTATTCCACCTCTATTATTTCTTTCTTTCTACTTGCTTTGGATGTAATTTGCTCTTTTTCTATTTCCTTAAGAAAGAAGTTCATGTCATTGGATTTATTCATTTCTTCTTCTTCTCCGATATAAGTAATGCTGTACATTTTCCTCTAACCATTGTTTTCACTGTATCACACAAATTTTGATATACTGTGTTTACACTTTTGTTCAATTCAAAATATTTTCTAATTTCTTTTCTGACTTCTTTTTTTCCTCAAAGGTTATTTAGAAGTCTGCTTAATTTCCAAGTATTTGAGGATTTTCCAGGGAGCTTTTTGTTGTTGACTTCTAGTTTAATTATGTTGTGGTCTGGGAATATACTCTAAGCAATCCCATTATGTTTGTATTTATTGAGACATGTTCTATGGCTCATGGTATTCTATATTGGTGAGTATTCCACATGCGTTTGAAAAGAAAGTATTGCTGTGTGGCATGTTCTATGAATGCCAATTAGGGCAAGTTGGTTGATGATGTTGTTCAGGCTTTATCTATCATTACTGATTCTCTGCCTACTTTATCAGTGTTGGCGGAATTTTCTCTATACTGATTTTCCATCTACATATTCTGTCATTAATGAGAAAGTATGGTTTCTTCTCTAGCTAAAATTATGGATTTGTCTATTTCTTCTTTCCTTTTTGTTGATATTTGATGTTTCAGAACTCTGTTATTAGGTTCATATACATTTGTAGGTGTTCTACAGTCCTGATTTTTTATCTTTGTATTGTTTTGAAATTCTTTGTCTCTAGTAAAACTCCTTTCTTAAGATGGATTTTTCTATAATAATATAGCTCCTTGGACTTTCTCATGCTGACTGTTTCCATGATACGTCTTTTTCTGTTCTTTTACTTTCAGCTCATTTGCATATTTGCATTTAAAAACATCTTTTGTAGACAGCATATAGGTTGGTTTTGTTTTTATATTCCATCTGTCAATCTGTCTTTTGATTGGAATGTTTAATCCACTTAGATTTAATTCTTGATATGAATTATTTTAAGTCTGCCATTTTTCGATTTGTCATCTCTCTTTTTTAAATTACTCTATCCTCCTTTTTTTTATCCTGCTTTTTATGTATTAAACATTTTTTTCAGTATACTGTGTAATTAATTTCTTGGCTCTTAAGCTATTTCACTAGTTTTTAAAAGCCATAGTTTTTAGTGGTTGCTCTAGGATGGCAATATTTGCTTCTTAAATGTCATTTTCCGTCATTTGCTATTAATGTATAGAAATAAAATGACTATTACATGTGATCTTTTATTCCTTCTGATATTTTGGAAATTTTTTGCATTCTTTCTCACCATACAGTCTTCTTAGATCTTATCTTTATTAAGCACACGTGTGGTGGTCAGTGTTTGTGTGGGATGCTATCAGTTTCGAGGGTCATATGCCCTTTTAAATAACTATATATATATATTTATTTCCAAAAACCACATTCTTAATTTTTTTAGGGCAAAATTTTCCAGTTTTCCTCACTGTGTAGCAGACTTCATTTGTAATTCATCCACAGAAACGCTTCCCACTCTCACAATCTGTCAACATCAGCTAAGCTTATAGAAGCTTTACCTTGTAATGGAGATTTAGTCTCCCTATCAGATAACAATTTGAAGCAGATGGCCTTAATTATCAACAATGGGGAGCTGAACCCATCAATTAGTGCCCACAATTCTGGCCTAGGATATTGTCAGTATATTGATGAGTGACTAGGAGAAAGAAGACATTTTATATCTTAATTCTACTTTATGTTGTATAAAAGAAATAAGATCACAGCAAACATATGAGGAATTTAAAATACGAAGCATGTGTGTGTGTGCAAAAGTATGTTTATTACAATGTTATTTGCAATTGTGAGAAATAGGTACAGCTTAAATGTTCACTAAAGATATGGTTAAATATATTATGATAGAAAATATGAAGTTTTTTCAACTGAGAAGATAGTAGTGATATGCAAAAGCCTGCTAAAATCCATTAGCCATCCATTTTTTTAAAAGTTTTTTAGTTTTTAAATATATTTTTTAAGGATTTTATTTTTTTATTGGGCAGAGAGAGAGATCAGAAGTAGGCAGAAGAGCAGGCAGAGAGAGGGGGGTGGGAAGCAGGCTCCCTACTGAGCAGAAAGCCCGATGCGGGGCTTGATCCTAGGACCCTGAGATCATGACCTGAATCGAAGGCAGACGCTTAACTGACTGAGCCACCCAGGCACCCCAGCCATCCATTTAGACATGATTACTACTCAGCAATAAAATGGAGCAAACTCCTAATATACAACATAGATAAAACTCAGAAATACTATGCTCAGCAAAACAAGCCAGGCACAAGGGAACACATACCGTACGATTCCACTTTTGTAAAGCTCCACATCAGTCAACGCTAATCTACATGGACAGAAACCATAAAGGTGAGCCATGAGGGAACTTTCTAAGGTGAGAGAGAAATTCTGTTTATTATAGTGGCAGTTACACAGGTGTAAACATTTGTAAAACTGGCCAAACTACATTTAAGATTTGTGTGTCTTATTATATGTGATATACCTTAGTTTTTTAAACAAGCGATTACTAAAATAACTCAGTTCCCTTAAGGCTTTATCAAGGAATTTTACATTTGCTAAGGAAATGCTTTCATAAGAGCAAGCTTCTCTTCGGAGAGAAATTTTTGCTTAATGTATCTTACCTCTACTAACATACGGAGAGGTCATGAAAAATGTGCAAGCTTAGAGATAAACCAGTTTTAACCAGCTATGTGAATTTGGCCAATTTAAGTTATACCCCAGACAGTGGTTTTCTTAAATGTAAATTGGAGATAATGAACAAGACCTTGTTGGGTTGCTGGGTGGACTTGGAGCTGTTATTACATATTAAGGGCCTAGCAGCACATGGTTGGTGATCAGTAAATGGTAGTTAGTCCCATGTACAGTAAGGGGAACACATACACTACATTGCTTTTAACCTTATGAGGGTAGAGTCTTGGCTGTAAAGAGTTTTGTCTTGCATCTGGAATAATCATACAGAGATATTAATATTAATATTCCATCCACTCATGAACGTTGTCTTCTTAGAATGTGATGGCCCCTCTTTTTGTAGGGCTTAGCAGAATGTGGGAATGGAAACTTCTCTCTCCCAAACTTTTTCAAAAGTCTCATGGGTCTGCTTGCAACGTCTGTGACCGCTCTCCACATTGTGCTGGACTGTTCCTTCAGAATACCTCCCCCTCCTACCCCAGTCCTCTTCAAAGAGTTCAAGCTGAGAGGGTAACTCTGTAACCTTGTCTACTCAGTGCTCTCAGTCCACCCACCTCTCCAGGGTCACTGCCTTCTCAACCATAGAATTCTTATAATTTCTGTACATGAATTCTGCAACATTTACAAAAATGGCCACTAGCTGGTCCCAAGTAAGCCCTGGCCCACCCCAAACCATCTGGAGACTTTAGAAAGCCCCAAATCGTATGTTCTAACAGTCCCAGTGACCGTGAATTTCATGAGGGCTCCACTTCCAAACATAGCTAGCCAATACTCAGCCCGCTGATACTGCTTTGCCTGTTCCTTCCCATGGAAACCACAAGAAAGACCCCTTCCCACAGCTGGCTCTCTCCCTTGGCCTTGTCTTCAACCCCAAGGCTCCGCCTTAGTGGTTCTGCCTGGTGTGGCAAGAACAAAGTACCCTGAATGTAGTCACGCGTAAAACTCTTTCTGGTCTCTTGCCTTGCAGTCTGGCCTCATCATACCCATCTCCCCAAGGTAATACAGTTAAAGCACCAACTTCCTTGGAGACTTGGTAGAAGCTACAGGCCTTGAGGCCTCTGGGTGGCTCAGTGGTTAAAGCCTCTGCCTTCGGCTCAGGTCATGATCCCAGGACCTGGGATTGAGTCCTACATCGGGCTCTCTGCTCAGCAGGGAGCTGCTTCCACTTCTCTCTCTGCCTTCCCTCTTTGCCTACTTGCGATCTCTGTCTGTCAAATAAATAAATAAATAAAATCTTAAAAAAAAAAAGAAGCTGCAGGCCTTGTCATGAGCACTCCCCACCCTCCCCCCATCCTCCCCTCCTCTAGCAGGGAAAGCCTCAGCTTCCTGTGCTTCTTAGGGGAGCCTCACTTACCCAGGGAAGACTTTCCCAACTCCCTTCTCCACCCAAACCACCCACCCAGATCCCACAGGCACCATGTCCCCTCCCTCACAGCACTTCCCACCAATGTGATTTCATAGTCATTTGTGTGACTAATTAAGGAATCTATCTTTTCCAACAAACCGTAAGTTCCAAGAAGACAGAAACCACATCTCTTTCTGCTTTGGGTTGTGTGGACAGCCCCAGACTGTATGGATCTTGTGCACACCACTCATTACCTACTTGCTGAGTGATAGCTCCTGAGCCTTTGATCCCCAATGTTTGGGGCGTGAAAAAGATCAAGGACCTTTGCGTGAAGGTGTCATTGCTCACTTATAGAAGAGATCTTATGAGAACCTAAAGGTAGATAAAAAAAATTTTTTTTAAAGATTTTATTTATTTATTTGACAGACAGAGATCACAAGCAGGCAGAGAGGCAGGCAGAGAGAGAGGGGGAAGCAGACCCCCTGCTGAGCAGAGAGCCCGATGTGGGGCTCGATCCCAGGACCCTGGGATCATGACCTAAGCTGAAGGCAGAGGCTTACCCCACTGAGCCACCCAGGCACCCCGATAAAAGAATTTTTAAAGGTAAATGAACATTTATCTGCCCCAGAAAGAATAGAAGATTAATTCAAAGACTAAATGGGTAGAGGAATTAGGTTTAAAGAGATCTAAACATTTTAAACTCTTTCCTTCTCAGCTCCTCTCTTTCGTAATTTCTTTCCCCATTCTACTCCCTCTTTTCCATGTGCATGCTCATGGGCACACAAACATACTACTTTTTTTTTTTTAAGATTTTATTTTTAAGTAGTCTCTACACCTAATGTGGGGCTCCAGCTCACCACCCCGAGATCAAGAGTCGCATGCTCCACTGACTGAGCCAGCCAGATGCCCTACAAATGTACTACTCCTTTGGCAGGCGGTGGAGGGTAGGGACAGAGGGAGGGAGAGAATCTTAAGCAGGCTCCATGCCCAGTGCAGCCCAGCGCAGCACTCCATCCCACAGCCCTGAGATCATGACCCTAGCCAAAATCAAGCCAGATGCTGAACCAACTGAGTCACCCAAGTGCCCCAACATTCCACTTTCCATACATTTTTTTGGAAAATGTATTACAGGAAGCCAGTAATCTGGTCCTGTGGATGACCAACATTCTCCCATTTGTCACTTACGATGCTTTCAAGAAAACCTTTCCTTTTTAACTTTTCTTGGTTGATGTGACCCAAGAAAAACTAAAGTCATGGAATTATGTTACATATATGAAGTCTCAGATAGAATTCGTTTTTAGTCTTTCTTGAAATGAGATCTTCTTACACCATAAAGTTTGGATCTAAAAAAATTCTGTATTGCAACACTCATAACTTGTTAAAAGTTCTATTGTATACTATATTGCCTGGAGACATTTTTATGGGCTCTTTTAGGTCTTAAGACCTCATTAAAATCTTATGAAAAGGGGTGCCTGGGTGGCTCAGTGGGTTAAACCTCTGCTTTCCGCTCAGGTCATGATCTCAGGGTCCTGGGATCGAGTCCCGCATCGGGCTCTCTGCTCAGCGGGGAGCCTGCTTCCTCCTCTCTCTCTCTGCCTGCCTCTCTGCCTACTTGTGATCTCTGTCCGTCCAATAAATAAATAAATAAATAATCTTAAAAAAAGAAAAAAAGAGTACTCTGCAAATGTCTTTCACATACACATGTAGAACTCAGAGTAGCGCAGGGCATGTGGTCAGTAAGCAGCTGCATATTTGTTTGGACCACCTCCTGAGCTGATACCAGCAAAAGTAATGAGGACCATCGTCACCATGACTGCGGGTCCTTCTGTGCCAGTCCCTGTGCTAAGCACTTTATAAATATCGTTAGGAACCCATGGAACAATCTGGTAAAGTGGGGATTTTAAATTAGTTTTTATTTTTATCAAAGTAATGTATGCACATAGCTTAAAAATTCAAATGTGAAAGGCTCAAAACAAAACAAAACCATTTCCTGCTTTTGCTTTTCCCCATTGCCATCATCTGCCCTTTTCAGAGGTGAGTTTTAACTCTTTGAGATGTTTGTTCTGACACTTAAACGTGCCCAGAGTTCCAAACAACGTATGTATATTGGTTTTTTGAATCAACGTCAACACGATTTTTTGACTTTCTATACTTCTGATTCACCATCATGTTCTGCCTTTTCTTCTCCTTTCACTCAAAATAGTTACAACTTTTAATTTATTTTTTGTTTTTTAAGATTTTATTTTCAAGTAATCTCTACACCCAACATGGGGCTTGAATTTACGACTCAGAGATCAAGAGTCACATGCTCTACCAACTGAGCCAGCCCAGTGCCCCTCAAAATAGTTATAATTTTAAATTAAATCTATGTTTACTGTCCACATTTTTCTGCTTATGCAACTATTAATCACAGTTAAATATTTAGTGTACTGTGATGGTTTCCTTCGTTACTTTTTGTTTTCTGGAAGTCAGTAATTCCCTGGCTTATCAATCAATTTCCGATTTCCTCATATTCTCCAAGAGTGTCTCCCAGCGCTAAGGAATTCCAGGGTTCCTTGGCCACCACCCTCCTTAGGGGCTCTCTCCTCCTGTAGGATGACGGCTGTCCAGTGTGTTACAGCTGGCATCTCGCGTTTTCTGCCTTTCTCCTCCATGCATTCCCCACTCCCTGGATCTCATGTCTCCCTCTGTCTTGCTTCAATCCTTTGCTTTGCAGGAGTTTGTCCTCCAGTAGTTCACTCATTAAAAGTTGGCACAGAGGCAGGCACCGTGCTCAGTGCCCTAGGCTCCATCTTTGAGGCCCGCTGGTGCCCCAGGCTGGACTGACTGCCCTCTGCTCCCAGGGATCAGTTGTCATCCTGCATCAGCCCTCTCCTTGCTGCTCTTCTCCTTGGATCCCCTGTCTTCCATCTCATTTTTCTCTCTTTTCCAGTTTATTCCTTCATTTGAGTAGAGAGATTCTTAAGATACCTACTATATGTACCTATTTTAGAAAAAGGCTCAATGACCAAAGGAATGGCCTCAAGTCTTAAGCTGCTAAGTGCTGCCTGGATTTTTGCTGACCTATGTGCCTGCTCCTTCTGTGGTTTCACAAGGAGTAGGCGAGAGGGTGACAGGGGCATCTCGGTCTACCATGAGTAGAGACTAATGGCCCCTGTCCAGGTCCCCGGGTAGAAGGAGGGGGACCTGGGGATTTGGGGCGGGTGCCCAGGTTCTGGGAGATCTTATCTGATTTGGAAAACAAGATTACGGTAGAATCCAGTTTCAAAGCTCAGACTTAGACTGGTCAGGTCCAAAACTGAGCATGCCTTAGCTTTCTGCTTTGGATCAGCCCATGGCATTGATTCCCTCTCATTGTGCTGGCCTCTGGGTTCATCATTGTTATGGGTCTCTGGAGGGCAACCAACACTACTTCTATGTAACTTTCTTTTATTTTTTAAAGGAAAACAGCTGAAGAAAGGGGTAAGAAACTGACATATAAGTGACTGAAAAAACAAAGGAACAAGGGTTTAACTGAAGGTATTAATAAAAATGTAGGCATTCTATTGTCCACTATATGTCTACTATTATAATCTTGTATATTTACAACTAGCCACATTAGTATATTTTTCTCTTATAGTTTTTATGGCCATGTATATGCAAATGGGGCTTATCTCAACCAGGACATTTATTTTTTTTTTTAGGATTTTATTTATTTATTTGACAGACAGAGATCACAAGTAGGCAGAGAGGCAGGCAGAGACAGAGAGAGGGGGAAGCAGGCTCCCTGCTGAGCAGAGAGCCCGATGTGGGGCTTGATCCCAGGACACTGGGATCATGACCTCAGCCGAAGGCAGACACTTAACCTACTGAGCCACCCAGGGACTCCCTAACTGGATAAATTAAATTGTTGCAAACCCCATTTGTTATTTTTTTCTTTAAATGTTCTGGTTGTGGGGTGCCTGTTGTTAGGGAGTCCCTGGGTGGCTCAGTGGTTAAAGCCTCTGCCTTCGGCTCAGGTCATGATCCCAGGGTCCTGGGATCAAGCCCCAAGTCCAGCTCCCTCTGCTTAGCCAGGAGTCTGCATTTCTCTCTACCTCTGCCCCTCCCCACAATCATGTTCTCTCTCTCTTTCAAGTAAATAAATAAAATCTTACAAAAATAATTTAGCCATTGTATATATCCCATTGAGCTATGATCTTTAGAGAAACATGATTTGGCTTCCCTTATTACCCTAATGTGTATGTGTATATATGTGTTTATCTCTTATATAATTTATCTGTTCTCTGACCTTTTTCAATTAAGGATGAATTTGAGAAGAATTTTGCCTGGTATCAAAATACAGATTATTTTAGAAACTTAAATGAAAAGATCCAGTAACTTCTTTATGAGGCACAATAACCCTCTTGTTCTTAACAAAATCTTGGAATAGATTGGAAACATTGGAATACTCTATTTGAAAGTGGCATGGTCAGAAAAATCTAGAATGTTGGGCTGCACCCCCCCCCCAAAGCAGCAGCAGCAGCCAAGTCTATTGCAGATCACTTTCCATTCTTCTGTCTCTGAATTCCTGCTACATTTCTTATTTGTACTTATAATAGTATCATGTGTGTGTGTGTGTGTGTGTGTGTGTGTATGTATTTACATAAAGGCTTATTATCCCAAGCTTTGTTCTAAGCCTTAACAAATGTTAGCTCATCCAATCCCCAGAACACTGTGAAATACATCCAACATTATTCTCATTTCACAGAAAAGGAAACCAGCGCACACAGGGGCTAGTAACTTGTTCAGGGCACACACAGCTGGTGAGATGTAGGAGGCAAGGAGGGCCGCCCCATACAGGCTTTCTTATGCTGTCTCCTCTCAGAGCCCCCTCTCCAATTTCCACCTGCTCAAATCCAATCTCATCTTTCGTGGCATAATTCAAATCCTTGAAAAACATCTGTGGAAGGTCTTTTTCTGCATTTTCTTAACAATTACACGAACATATTTTTCTTTTCACCCACCCATTCGAAGTCCATGTACTAAATGCCTTTGTATATATCAGATCTATGGCCTCTGGGGAATTCCTCCCCTCAAGCAGTTCAGCCTGGGGAGTAGGGAGGCACATAGGTGAGCCGACATGCCATTAAACAGTGAAATTAGTGCTGTGTGGGAGCAAGGCCAGAGATGCTCGGCTGGCTGAGCAGGAGATCCTGGGCTGGGAGGTCAGAGGCTGCTTCCTGGTAGTGGTCCTAAAGGTCATCCAACCCAGTAGCTGGGGGAGCTAAAGGGTTTTCTTGACAGAGGGTTGGCAGTGAGAGAAACTGTAAATTTCTCATGAAATTGTTTATGAGAGAAACTGTAGTGAGCTCAGCATATTGGAAGTTCAAAGTGAGACCCTAAGGGGTGTATTCACTGCACAGGACAGCAGTGGGCTGGCTAGGGTTTTATTCATACCACGGCCCATTTAGCCTCACTGAAGCTTTACTCAGGGTGAAGATCTCCCAAGAGCAGGAAGCCAAGGTCACCTATGACTCCTCTTGGCTGAGAACCAGATGGGGAGGGGACTCACTGATATGGGAGAGGGACAGTTTAGGGTAAAAGGCTGTCAGGGATTTCTGGTTGGGGGCGAGGAGGAGTGTGCCCTGTTTCTCACTTGCCACTTCAGTCCGTCAGCTGGACTTGTGCCCTTCTTCATCTGAATCCATTTCTTCCCCTTCCCTGAGACTCAGGTGTGGCCTTGAGGCTGTCTACACAGGGGAATGCTGTTTGCACGAAGTAGCAGACATGATGTCTTTCTGGCCTCATCTCAGCCTCTCTCCTCCCTCAGCCTTTGTTTCCCTGCTGTCTGGGCTGGGGTGGAAAGCGCTGTGAGAACAGTAACCACTGTACCTCTCCTCACACACCTCCTGAAAGTCAGGGGACCTCAGAACTGCAAGGAGGTGAGATCTTGGCAGCAAGTCCATAGATGCGTGCTTGCTCATTCCAGAACATGTCAAGTCTGAATTTGATCTGCAAATCACAACACTCAAAGCTGTTGAAATTTTCTCCATTTCACATCCTTGTCTTCTCTCTATGACATTTACTGCTCCTGAATCCATTATCAAATGCAACTTCTTGAATGATGAGTCATTTCAGATGACACAGGGATCAGGATCTGGCCCAATTTTCTTTCTTTCTTTCTACCCTCCCCCCTTTTAAAAAAAGGTTTTATTTATTTATTTGACAGAGAGAGACAATGAGAGAGGAAATACAAGCAGGGGGAGTGGGAGAGGGAGAAGCAGGCTTCCCGAGGCAGGGCTCAATCCCAGGACTCTGGATCATGACCTGAGCTTAATGACTGAGCCACCCAGGTGCTCCAAGCTGCACAGATTTTCAATACAGTACTGAGACGCAGAGAATCCTTAGTGGGTCCTATGTTCTGAGATCTTCTTTAAGTCTACATTGTTGGTATTTTTCTTAGCTAGTGACTGTAGCTGGAAAACAAAAGTACATGTCCGCTAGGTGCTCAGCATCTTTCTTTCTGAACATCTTCTACATTCAAGGGGAATGGTCAGAGACATTGAGTATCTTTCTCCTAAGTTCATGAGGATTGAGGCTCAAGTCCCACATTTTGAAATTCAGAGTTCATTCAATAAATATTTTCTGAGCAGTTACCAAATCTTCTAGGAGTTAGAGATAGAACGAATGAAACGGACAAAAAATCTTGTTTTTCTGGGGCTTAATTATAGAGGGAGGGGAGTGGCAATGAGCAAAGAGGTAAACTTATAATATGTCAAGTGGTTGTAAGTGGGATGGAAATAGAAATATGAACATGTCGTAGTGTAATTTAATTGCTAGTTAAATGGTATAAATCAATGTGTTTTACTTTACATTTTCATTGCTTTGTCTTTATTCAGGCCACAAACACTTTTTAACTGAATATGTATCTTTTTGTCCTCGTGAAAGACAAAGAGACAGGAGAGGACTTCTAATATGTGATTTCTCAGCTTCCTGGAGGCTTGTGGTGCCTCCACAGGTGCAGCTAATAGGGTCTGTGGCGCTCACTCTCAGCAGGGGTCTCAAGGTAATTGTAAAAGCACTCCTTTGATGCTTTCCAGAGCTTTCTCTTGTCAGGGCAGCAGAGAACTTTCTGCATCCATGAACTTAAATCACAAACTTCAGAGCGGATTCCATTTTTCAAAAGTAGAAGAAAATTGCCAACAATATCCTGCTTGACTGTAGGTGATCCTGGGATTTTTCTCACCGGCCTAGAACTGGCATTTTTTAGATTGACTGAAATATCTTACAAAAAACACATGTCCTTTTAAGAACAGTTAGCTGTCATGGACTACATTCCAAAGTTATACATTCTGGGCGGGAGGTTTAGTATTTATGAAAGAATCTAGCCGACTTTAGATTCAGCACACCAAGAAGCCAGACAGGTGCAAATGTGTGCACGCGCACACGCAAGATCGGTTCTTGAAACGCTTTCTAGAGTGCCAGGTTCCCAACGTGTACAGTTCGAGAGGATTTCAAAGGAAACTACTCTCAGTTCTACAGTGCATATTGCAAAATTACCTGTGAGATTGATATCTAAGAGCAAAGACAGCCTGAGGGCACTATCTTAACTGTTTATAATGTGCCCACAGTTGAAAAATTCTTCAATTTCAAGTCAAATGCCAAGAAAGTTATAACAAATTGTCCATTTCTTTTAAAAAAGATTTTATTTAGGGATGCCTGGATGGCTCAGTCAGTGAAGCGTCTGCCCTCAGCTCAGGTCATGATCCCAGGGTTCTGGAATCCAGTCCCACATTGAGCTCCTTGCTCAGCGGGAGCCAGCTTCTCCCTCTCTCTCTCTGCGGTTCTCTCTCTCTGTCAAATCAATAATTAAAATCTTTAAAAAAAAAAAAAAAGACTTTATTTATTAGAGAGTGAGCATGAGCAAGGGGGGAGGGGCAGAGGGGGAGGGAGAAGAAGAATCCCTGCTGAGTGGGGAGCCCAACAGGGGGCACAGACTGTACATTTAAAAGACCATGAGTCTAAAGAGGCTTCCATAAGAGGCTGGATAAAAAGATAAAGATTATTTGTTTTGAAAAACTAATAAAAAAATAACAAAAGATCATTGAAATCTAAAATATCCGGACTGGAAGAGGCAGGCAATCTCCCGAGGCATTGCGTATTATTTTAGGAAGGCACTTTTCTTCATCGCTTCTACAACACCTTGCTCTGACACTCCTACTTGTGTTCAAGCTATAGCGTCGGTTTTCTCAGTGTGTCTCCACCATTAGCCTATGAATTCCTCGAGAGCTAGAAGCGCCTTGCTTTGTTTCCCCAGACGTGCACAGAATCCAGCACACGATTTGTGCTGAATCAATGCTGATTGAGCAAACGCATGAATGAAGGGCAGTAAGCAGAGTGCTGCATGAGTGTGCACTCGTGACATGTTAATATCCTACAGACGCAAGGAAAAAAAAGGCATTTTATATTCTACAATGATTGAAAAGAAAACACAACTCATTATTTCCCAGAAGATGTACAGGCTAAAAATAGAAACAGTGAAGAAAGGATTTAAATAAGCTAATGGCCGATGGTTCCACATGGATTATTTGAAGGAAGCTAGAAAAGGAAAAGATAAAACATGTCACAGAGGACTGTGTATCCAGAGAGCTAAACAAAGATGATGGTGCCGGGTATGCAGAAGGTGTCCAGTAAGACTCTTGTCATCTTCCCTTGTGGGTAATAGGGCACATAGTAGGGCCATTGCTGTGAAGATGCTTCTTTGGAAAGGCTGGGATTTTACATTGGTGAGGAGCGGGGGCTCTCAGAGGCTCTGGCTCTCGTGTTTAGTGAGGCACCCGCCTGCCCCTGTGGAACTTGAACCAGTGGAATCCAGACAGATCCGAGCATGGCTTGGGGCAGCTGGCAGGGAGCTGGGGTGTACTTCGCTGCCCCTCCATTTCCTCCACATTGGTCTCCCTGAGCACGACTCCTTTCTCCCCAGATCCCTTGAATCTGAATCTTGCCCTGACCTGCGCCCCAACCCCACCGTGTCAATTCCTGGATGACCAACAGCTGTGCTAGTTTTCCTGCTTTCAGTCACGTGACTGTTAAGATGAGAGCCCTTACTAAAGACCTTTTTCTTTTTTTTCTTTCTCTCTTGCTTTCCCTCTTTCTTTCTGTCTTTTTTTAATCAACCCCCAGCTCCTGGAGGGGGACAGTGGTCATTTCATCTCTCTGCCCTACATCAGAGACCCCTTCCTAACTGGTGCCATGGTGTCTCCTGATCTTCGGGGTCCCATTTCCCACATTGTGATCTTCTCCCTATTCTCCCATCCAGTGTCCTTGTCCAGGTCCTTCGCTGTCTCTGATGCCCTCTCACTACTTGTAGCTAGCAGGACTTTCACAAAGAAATCTGCCGTTCCTCAGTAACCTCTCAACCTTACAAATGTGTGTCTTCATACTGAAATTCCAATTTACAAATTAAGACTGTTATGTGTATTGTAATTGGATTCCTTGCTTTATAAAAGAATTTTTCACAGAATTCTTCAAGTTGTTCTTTTATTTTTTTAAAGATTTGTTTATTTTAGAGGGATGACAGATATAGAGAGCACGTGTGCACGAGCAGTGGGAAGAAAAGAGGGAGAGGGAGAGGGAGAGAAGCAGACTCCCTGTTGAGCGAAGAGCCCAAAGGGGGGCCTTCATCTCACAACCCAGACATCACGACCTGAGCCGAAATCAAGAGTCTGATGCTTAACCAACTGAGCCACCCAAGTGCCCCACAAATTGTTCTTTAAAGTCCATTTAAACAATTTAATTTACAGATAATAAATTTATATATACATACATATTCTTATTATATTTTCTTGTCCTTATGGACAATAGTTATTAAAAAAATTCCCATGTGCCTAGCGTATTGCTTCATA
>RCUC01132303.1:0-29817 GCA_003697995.1 Taxidea taxus jeffersonii | reverse complement strand
CCAGCAAGTTGGGAACAAGACATTAATGTGCTCATGGCTTGGAAAATTGGAAGCAAAGGTATTTTCCAACCTTGGAAGGAAAAAGGACCCAGCGAGCCAGTTGGGATCAGGACAGAGGCAGAGGCAGAAGAGGAGGCAAACACAGACTGAAAGGAAGTGCGGTGGGCGGGGGTGCAGCGGTGTCCCCAAGAGCAGGAGCGACTGGGATGCTGCAGAAGAGCTGAACTCGGGTCTCCCCGAGCGGAGGAAGAGCATAGGTAACCACAGGTCCTGCCCAGCCCTGTTAAACCCCATGACCCTCTCCCTGAGTGAAAGACAAATGAAATTTTTTTGTGTGATTATCTCCGAGAGAGCAAGCTTGACAGGTGGAGGGGCCTTCGCCTTGGGCTCTAGCTACAGACAGGAGAGGCCCTTCCAAGGATCCTTCAGGGAAGTGGCGGAGCTGCACGTGGGCCATCTGATGACAGAGCAGGGCTCGGGAGCGAACACCAGCTCAGGACCACAACTCACGCCCTCCCAGGACATCAGACAAAGCCCACGATTTAGATAAACCCGTACCTTTGCAGGGTCTGGACCCAAGCCCTTCCCTGCCCAGGGCAAAGTCCTCAAGATTGCAAAATTCGCCAGGAGATAAGCACCGGGGAAAAGTGACAGCCTGAGGTGGTGGGCTGTTTTTTGTTCTTTGGTTTTTTGGTTTTTCTGGTTTTTTTTTTTTCCCTCTCCGTGTCCCCCCATGGCGTTCCATCACTCGCCACCTTCCAGCACTGTGCTCACACCAGGGGTTTTTCCTAGAGCTTCCCATGCTCTCTCTCCCTTGAAAGTGGAGACTCATTTCTTTTTCCAGGCAAGCTTCTCAGGAAACTTCACATCTGCCACATGGAAAGCAAAGGAAATACACAGATGTTTCATTTTCATCTCATTGTCTTACAGTCTGGTTAAATAAAGCTCGAGCCTGCCCCTTGGCGGCCCCAGCGGTGGCTCCGGCGGTGGCCCCGGCCAACAAGAGCTGCCCCACCTGTGCTCGAGCCCCTCGCCCACATCCACCGAGCAGAGGCAGCTCAGGGCCGCTATCTGGTGTGTCGGCCACTGAGCCACCCCTCCCGTGTCCCTTCCGTCCGTCTGTAGGTCACCATATGTCAGGGGATATCAGTGGTTCTGCCGTGGAGCTACGTGGTTCCTTTTCAGTTTAATTACCAAGCTCTAATTACTGACCCTTTGTCTGTTTTATTAAGATGTTGTTGCAGATAATGAACAATTCGAGAGGGGAGAAATTCCAATTTCCTGTCTAGCTGCCTTTGCATGAAGTCCTCTCCAGGATGGTAATGACTGACCCGACGAGTGTCTTATACCCATCCGGTCTGACGACTCACCCCCGCCTGAGCTTCGCCTCCTGCTCCGATAAATACGTTGATTATTTCCATAAAAACGTGAAGGGCACAAGCAGGGGCCCAAACCCATCCTGCCAGCAGCCGGGGACCTGGGGCTCAGGAGTGGGGGTGGTTCCTCCCTCCGTGAACTCCCAGGAGAGCGTTTCTCTGGCTTGGAATGTCCGCTCCCCGCGGGATCTCTGCCTCCCTGGGAGGATCCCGACCTTCCCCCTGAGCCCCGGGCCCAGGGGAGGCACACAATAAATACCGTTCATGTTCCTCTATGAGCCCCCCCCCCCCCAGCCAGACTTTCGGACCTCATTTTCACATAAATAAAGTTAGTGCAGGAAACACGATTACAAGAGGGAGAAAAGCAGATGTGCTTCATGAGGTGAGTCGGGGCCGCTCCATTTCAGCCACGAATGATCGCGTCTTCTGGTGCATCTTCAAATCATTTACTGAAACATATTCATGTACACAGAAGGCAGGAGGCAGTCCTGGTGGCTCAGATCTTGCCAGTAGAGAAACTAGGAAACCCGGTGCAGGGCTCTGGGGAGCTCGCGCACTCTTGATTCCTGCTGATTTCTTGGTGCCAGCGTCTCTGGGGGCCGGTGGAAGGTGGAGGGGGCAGAGGGAGGGAGAATGGATGAGCCCGCCTGCTTCCAGGTCCAAGGAAACTTCTACCCCGTGTGATGTCGGAGAGTTTCCTCCAGGGCACCGAGTTAGCTGTTAGCGGCGTCCTGGGGGGATCTCAGGCTGTAAGGAGAACTCGTGGAGCCATGCTCCTCCCCTCTTTTTCCTCATCAGCCCGCGTCTCCAGGCCCCGTGCCTTGGCGCCTTGCCTGCCTCCTTCCAACACCCCACCTGTGCCTTGCCTGAAACTCTTCCCCGCCAGAGGTCCACCAGCCAGCGGTGCCCCCATGGTGGCTACCGGAGCAGCCGCTTGCTAAAAATCCATCAGATGGAACTCAACTGCTTGAGCGGGAAAGGTGAGCCTCCTCGGGCCAGCAGCCAGCCTGTGTGCATCTGAGACAGGAGGTGCTGGGACCCACTCACCCTGATCCATATTTCGATACAGCTTGCCTAAGGTTAGCATTTCAACTTCGATTAAACAAAAATAAATCGGTGGTTTTTTTGCCTAAAACAGAGCCACAAGATACTAACTAATGAACCCTCAGTAGGAAAGATCTCCCCTTCAGCAAAGAGGGTTGAAGCTCAGACCCCAGTTTCACTGACCAGCAAACCTGTACTTTTAACACCAAATCTATACTCTCCGCACAAGCCCTCCTGCTCTGTTTCCAGGGCACTGCTTGGTTTATGGTGTTGTGCAAGGTGTGGCTGAGTGGGGAAGGGCCTCAGCGCCTTCGAGCAGCCCTTCTCCACCTTGAACCAGACCCCCCCCCCACCGTGGGGGCTCTCCGCACAGTGCTCAGCAGTGTCTCTGGCCTCTGTCCACAAGCATCCACAGCACTCCTTGCCCTAGCTGCGGCAACCCGACATGTCTCCAGATGTCGTCAGCGGGCTGCAGGAGATGACCAAACCATGCCAGCTGGCTACCACTTGGCTGCAAATGCCAAGGAATGAAGGCTTCAGATTAATTTGGGCTATCCGCTTGGAGTGGACGAAGGTACGTAAACAGAAAAGTATGTGCTTCCATCCGCGTTTCTGTTCTCAGGACTGATGGTCTAAGACTCCTTGGTGACACCAAAGCTGCCGACACAAGATCAACCTGGGGGTGGGCTATGAGGCCTCGGATGCCCAACCAGACTGAGGGTGGACACATGCCCGCCTTGGAGCAGGTGTTGAATTCCTTGGGCACTCAGTGGGAGCAGAAGGCTCAGGGAGAACCCTCATATCTGAGCAAATCCATCCAAGTTCTGGCTCTAGGTCAAGAGAAGAAGAGGGTCCCACACTCAGCAGATAGCACAGGTCCGGGCAGCCCCCTTTCCTGCCCACACTTCAATTTCCTTGTCCCCCAGTGGAGGTATCACTACTCCTCATCGGTCGGCTCCCCCCTGGTCACGGCCAGGCTCTCTGCATATTTACAAGAAGGTACCTTGAATAGAGCACTTGGAGCAAATGAAAGGCGTTTTATTATTCTTTGTCTGGGCCCCACTCTTCACAGACCCTGGATGGACACCAGACTCCGCAGATGGCATTTCCTGTTTAATCAGAGAGAACTCTGCTTCAGACAGCTTAATGGTCTTGTAGTAAGGGAGGTGCCACATTGCAGAAGGGAGTTTATCACTGCTGCTGCTGACATCTAACAGAAGAGTGACTTGAGAAACATTTCTGAATACAGAGCTTCACAGCTGGATTTTAAAGCTGTTTCTCTGCATTGCACTTACTGTCGGAGTTTAGAGAAAAGGAAATAGAGAGCCGAAGGTGTTGCATTATTTAATACAATGCAATTGTTAGGAAAATATTTTCACTCTGAACCCTTTGAAAGAAGGATGCCAAACCCGGTTAAGTTTGAGTAAGTTGTATGTGAGGGCAAAGGTATTTCTTAACTGTGGATGGGCCTAATTGCTTTAAAAAGCAATGAAGCAGAGGTGCTCAGACTTGGGGGGTCATCCAAGCCCCTGGAGGGCTCGTGCACAGTCCCCTGGCAGGTCTCACTCCTAGACTTTCTAACTCAGCGTGTCTCAGATGGAGCCCAAGAATGGGCATTCCCGAGCATGTTTCCAGGTGGTGCTGATGTTACTGGCCTGGGTACCACACTTTGGGATTTGAGAACCGTGACAGTGGAGCACACAGGAAGCAGAAAGATTCTTGTGGAGCAACTGATGTCGGTGGCCTGTCCACATTCCCGTGGCATCACGTCAATGCCTGGGGGTTGGTACGGTATCCCTTCGACATGCTAGGTCCGCCGAGGAGGGATGGGAGGACAGAGAGCTAATTGTCCAGGATGCAGCCCTTAGTGACTGCAGGTGACCCGACAGTTCATAAACACGCTGGGTTCCCTGCCTCTTGGATGGAGTCATTCTGAGCAGTCCTGCTCTGGGGGTGGTCCCGGCCACGGGGCTGCCGGGGTCCCTGAGCGGCTTGATAGCTATCTCTGACGAGCCGAGGACTGACATGCGAACATTTAGAAACTTCTATACATTAAATTTATGGCTGTTGGAGCTAATGATTTTTTTAAATGGGGGTTGTATTTTATATGTCTTTGCTGCCATTTTTATTGAGCTCTACAAATACTCCAGTTGTTCGAGTCTTGGCAAGACCAAAGAATTGTTTGCCACAGACAGTCTGAAGCCACAGGCTGCCATAACAGAGCCCCCTCGGGATGGGACTTCCCAATTTTGCCACATCCTCCCCAACGCCCTACTGCTTCCCGGAGGCAGTGCTCCTTGCCCATGATCCCTCAGGGACAGAGTGTATTCCTCAAGTTAGAGAAATAATTCCTTTTATCCTAGTCTCTGTCGAAAATGAGAACAGATAAACCAGGAGAGCTGCATGATCTGAGTCAAAGATGATAGAAGACACCCAGGCAGGAAGAGTCCGCCTACAGGTCGCACAAGAACCAAGGCTCTCCCCCGCCCAGCTCTGGCCTCTGAGGGAATTTGAGTTGGTTTCCTCGGGGCCTGGAGCTGAGACTTGACCTTCCGACTCCAGGGATTATCAGGTCAAACAGGCGGAGGGTCCTCTGAGGGATGCCATTGGGACTGAGCACAACCAAGATGGCGAGAAAGTCCTTGGGGAGGCCACGGGCTGTGTGGCGGAGACACCCGCCTCGTCTCACAGGACAGAACAGACCTGTCTGCCCGGGTCCCCTTTTGTCTGATGAGGGCCTCAGATCCGGGGACAAGCCTCCTTCTTTGAAGTCCATCGTGTAGCCTTGGACGCCTTGGACTGTCCTCGAGGTCACCAGTGGCTTTCTCAGACCCATTGTCACCCCCGACCCCGTCACTTGGTGGTAAGAACAATATCCTCATTGGCTGGTACTGAGCAAAGTGGATGATTTTACATGAAGATTTTTCTGTGAACTTTGTGGTAATAGTAAGTTAAAAAATATACACATGTCCAAATACCCCTTGTCCCTTCCGTCACATTTGCCTTCAGAGATTATCACACATTCTAGAGACGACGTCGTTGCTCAAAATACCTCCCTCTCAGAATCGTGCTGCTAAGGGGGAAGGCTGCTGTTTTCCTTGGCTTCCTTTCTTTGTCCCGTGCATTTTTGCAGTTTGAAGCCAAAACAAGGGGGCACGTCCTTCCCTCAGAATCCCACAAGCCTGACCTAACGGCTATTTATCCCCAAAGGTAGGGGCACCTACAATTTGGAGGTCTTGGGTTCTTTTCTGAAAATATTTATTTATTTAAGTAATCTCTACCCTCAACGTGGGGTTCAAATCCATGACCCCGAGATCAGTAGACACAGGCTCCTCAGACTGGGCTAGCCAGGCGCCCCTGGGGTTCTTGGGTTCCTCCCACACTCCCTCATCAATGTGTCTGTGTGCTGGGGCCGTCTTTACGACGTCTGCGTGGGGGGCCTGGGCTCAGGAGGGCTTGCAGACCCTCTCAGGGGCATCGAGGTTATTTTCGACTTTGCCTGCTTGTTTATTTATCTAGCCACTACTATAAACACGCCGCACATATCCACATGCAGGCAGCATGGGGTTTTCCTTCCTAGGCATGCTTTCCTTCAGATAAAGGACCAGGAGAAAGGGGAGCCCCGGGATCAAAGGATGGGGGAGCTTTTGAAGGCTCACGAGAAAATCAGCCTCAGGACTTTGGTGATTTGCCTCGTTGTCCAGAATTTAATCTCAGAACATCATCTCCCCAGGCCTATCACGAGCTTGTTTTAGCTTTAATGACTTGTTTCAAAATAGCCAGCCCTCCCTCAAAGAAGGTAAATATGTTACCGCAAAGAAGACCGAAAAAATTATGCCAAGGTTCTTGGCTCCCAAGAGGAAAGTTGGGCCCTGGGGAATGAGGCCCGGGCTCCCGGTCGCTGGCACTGCGGGCGCACTGCCCAGGGAGCCCACTGCCACCCTGGGAGCCCCCTTCTTGCCCACCGGTTCCAACTGCACACACGGTCGGCACGGGCCGCAGCCACCTTTCCCGCCACCAGGCAGGCTCTGGCATGAAGACGCCGTGCATAAAATCCAACTTCACTTTTGTTTTCATTTCCAGTAACACCAGGGGTCACCCCCAAATCAACATTAGGACGGCAGAAGACTCCAGAAACCCTAGTCTTTCTGCAGTAAAAGCCTGGAAATTACATTTTATACAATTAAGAAGATGGCATTTTAAATATAATTCTATCAATTCAGCTAAATGCTCTTAAACTATAAGATCCGCTCCCTAAAACAAAGGACTACGTCTTTCTAATCAATATAATTACATTTTTAAATGAAATTTTTTGAGTACCCTTTCCAGGAGGCGCGTCAATTGTTGCCAATGCCTGACAAGGTTATTAATCTCCTTCCCTTCCTTAGTGATGTACTTCAAGAGGCTACTTTGTATCAAGTTCACATTAATGAACCAATTAAGGTAATCTAAGGTAATACATCATTTCAAAAATATATGATTCCAGATCCCTGAAAGCATCTCGTAAAAAACCCAAGGATCTCATTGCAGAAATGGACTGTCCAAATAGAATTATGTCTCACAGTATTTAAAGGACTCCAAGAGTCTTCCCACTTGGGGTGTTTTTGCCATAGCCAGTATTATTTAAAACAGTTCTATCTTTTATTTCTTCTTCCCCTATGATTTTCTGAATTCCCATGGACCCAAATAGTCTCCAAGAGAAGTGAGGAAATTAAATAAGAAAAGGTTTCTGGGATAGAACGCTGCTGTAAACACAGCTATGATGCTTAGCATCGGATGGTGGGTGCCTCGGGAGTAACCGGGAAGCTGCACCAAAGAATCTTCTGGGGGATGGGAACACAGCGTAGGACAAGGACTCATCCATACATAAAAAAAAAAAAAAAAAATCAGTGATTAAGATTTTTGAGCTTTGTTGTTTGTACATTATACATTCATTTAAAAGGGCAGATAAATAATAATTAAGAGGAAAACAGGAGGCACTGGTATACCAGCCAAATTCTATAATCAGGTCCAGCCACACAATCGGTGGGGCCGGGCGCCGTGGAAGACAGCCCTCTCGCTCAACAATGGCTAAGAATTTCAAGATGGCAACAAGTCTGAATTGAGCTAAGTGTGTATTCTTCTGAGCTCAGGGCCCTGTACCCACTGTGAAGTCCCTCCACTGTCTGTCATCTGTCCCCACGGCCAAGAAGGGACTGCTGGATCCTTCAGGTGGTCCTTTTTTTCTCCCCCATTTTAAATTTCAGCCTAATATAATTGCTCGTTGCCATGGTTAAGTCATTGCTGCAATTTGTGCCTCTATTAAATGCAAATTAACCTCCATATGGAGCCATCCCTTAGTTTTCAAGGACCTGCAGGGGTCTCTCTATGCAGAGGCCAGGGAAGGGTGGGCGGGAGGGTCTCATCTAGCCCTGCCTCTCTAACTTTCCTTGCTGTCCGGGCTGCCGAGACCCTCCTGGCATCATAACACACAGCCATAACACGCAAGAGTTCCTGGCTTTGAGAAACAGGTCTCCCACATGCAGCTTTCCTTTAAGCATCTCCAGAATCTTCCTTGGAACCCCTGCTGACGTTTCTTTGCCAAAGAGTTGCTTTCACAGAGGGACCGTCAGCAAGCACCTGTTAAGTACCTCCTTTCCTGACTGCTCAGCAAAGGGCAGCCCATGAGTCTGAACAGAGGGCAAGTCTGAACAGGATCCTTGGCATTGAGCAAGAGGTTCTGACTTCTGCTGAAGGCCCTATGTCTCCATCTCTAGACTGCAGTGGTTTAATGCCCACGGGCCCCTGTCCCCTCCACGATCCTTGCAGATGAGTGGGCCAGGCGGCCGTGTCTCTTGGAACGCACTAGGTAGCAGAGCAGTATCTGCTCTTTTCCACAATGGTTGGACTCCACTAATTCACTCTGCAGTGGCCTTCATGAGTGCTGACACGGGACCACAACTGCCTTAGGTTCCTTCTGTCTGGAGCCTACCATGGTTCCCAGGGACAAACTCAGACTGCACCAGAAATCCTCTGAGAAGGGCTTAATGAGCAACTACTACAGTTCCTGGTCCAGGCAGGAGGTGCTGCTCCCAGCACCACCATGGCACGCACTGCTTCACAAAAGATTTCTGGCTGCAGAAATTTTTGTAAAGATTTTGATAATGTGGCTTTTCCCTTTATTTGGAATTTTACTCTGCCCCCAAAGTCATGCCTTATCTGCATGTATCCTTACAAATTTTTTTGTGTTTTCTTTTGTAGTGGAAGACACATCGGTTTTGCTCCTCTTGCTCGGGGGACTATATGTAAGAGATTTGCAGCTGAAACAATTTCACCTTGTAGGTGCTAATTGCGTAGCACTCATCTGTGTTTGCTGCTCTGTCTTTACCTTCCAGAGGACTTTGAGAGAGGCAGGTAGCCTCAGGGACAGCCCTCAGGGTCTGAAGGATTAAGGCCACTCCAAGAAGGACCCATCAGAAAAGGCACCCAGACTTGGCTTACAGAGTGCCTCCAGCCTGCCGTTAGGGGCCAGCTCCCCGGCTGGAGACCTTTGATCCTGTTTCTGTGTGTCAGGAACCCTACGTGGGCACCTAACTCCCTTGACGGCCAACCCTGTCTTCCTGCCCAGCCATTCCGCATGCTGCCCCAAATCCTATGAATGGAAACTAAAATGTCAGCTCGAAAAAGAAAAAACACTTCTGCCTTTTTTCATCTGACACTTCAGCCAAAGCAGCTAATAGGAATTATAAAACAATATAACGATTTAATAATTAGAAACAGGGCACATGCGGTCTCTGTTATGACGATGATTACTTTTCAGTAATATGAGGAAAAGACATGAATCTTAAAGTAATTCTCAATAATTAAATTAAGGTCAACCTTCACCCAAAGAGCTGTGCCTTTGTTTGTGGCTTTGTTTTGTTTAGGAGAAATCCTGATAATATGGTAATAGGTATTCAGCACAGCTCTGGGAGACCATGTACTTTTCAATAGGAATTGGGGTGATGCGTTTCATTTTTATTTTGTTTTGAGAAAGAGAAGAACAACAGATTTCCCAAATGTGTTAATTTTATTAAAACCCAGCTATGGCCGAGCAGGTCAGACCCGTAAGCATTTTTCATTAACTTCTCTGTGGGCAAGGCTTTGTGATTCTTTCAAGTTTCTGTGGCAGTGGGGTCATTGGACCGGCCATTAATTCCTAGGTTCCGTGAAGTTAAATTAGTTTAATTGAGCTGGAGCTTAAATTAGAAAACATGCCCTGCTCTCTCCAGTAAAGGGCAACAGAAGGGGAGACTCTCCCGCCCTCACACTGAGCCCCAAAGTCCGCTCTCCCCCCACCGCCCCCCTGCCCTGCCCAGTGGTGGCCCACAGCTTTTTCAAATGGAAAGGACGCTTCCCCCAACTTTGGGCCATGGCCCCCAGGCCCCCGGGATTCAGGCCACATCCTCCCCCTCCCTCCTGGCAGACCACAGCTTGGTCCCAGGTGGCCCAAGTCTTTGCCGTTGGGCCTTTGTGCTCACCTATCTGTCGCCTGCCTGCTGTGCGTCCTGTTCGCGCAACTGCCTGCCTCCCTCTAGTTGGCCAGTCCCAGAGCCACCTCGCCTGACCAGCCTGCCGAGAGCACCCCTCCCCACTCCCTCACATCACCCCTTGTCATGGCAAGACAGGCCCTAATCATTGCCCGTGTTTTCTTTCTGTTTTTTTCTGTCCCACCAACAGGTAGAAGTTCTTGCCTCCCCGGTCAAGGCCACTGTCCCAGCGTGCGGGCCGTGCCCCGTGCAGAGAAGGTTCTCCCAGTGCTGGAGAAAGGAGGCGCGGCAGGGCGTGGCGGCCCCACGGCACAAGAGGTGACGTGCTTCGTGCGCAGAAGGGACCGTCTTTGGGGTTGGGGTCAGGATTCCAGGCACGAGGGATTGTGGGTAGTGACCAGAGCCCAGGAAAAAGGCAAAGCTGCAAGAGAGGGCCGCTTCATGAGGAGGAAGACAGGGGGCTCTCTGGCGAGGGGAGGCGGGGAAGGGAACAATCCTCTGACCTCCCCTTCAGAGTTCTGGTCCTGCTATCCCTGAATCTTAGCCAAGACAGACCCCGTGATCGTTCCTATTTCCCAGATGAGCTTTGGAGACATTGAGGACACTCCAAGGTTGCACCTCGAGCCGTGGCTCATGTCTGACCTGGGTCCGTGCTCCTAAAACCTGTGGGAAGGGGACAGACTCGGGAGCTCCTGTGGGAGGCCGGGTCTGGGAGCCCACAGGCAGGTCACGACTAGGGATTGACACACAAGGCCATGAAAAGAGAGGTCCAGTAGAGTGGGCACCCCGTGTGCAGCCAGGACAGATGGCCATGAGATGTGGCTGCAGCAAGTCTGGGGAGAGGCCACTTCCCTGCCCCTGTCTCCAAGGTGCTTGCTCAGCCTCTCTCTCTGGACCCTTCTTTCCTCCCCATCCAGGGCCCACCACCATGCAGTGACCCTGTGATTTTCAGAAAATCTGGCCCTTCCCCAGATCCCCTATGCCCCCGGCCAGTGGACAGAGGACCCCAGAAGTGTCTGATTCTGTGGAGGTCACCACGTTCCTGGCAGCACAGTGCGGCCAAGAGCAAAGATCTTCGTGGCCAGGCACACTCTGCCAAGTCACAAAGACTTTACTGTATATATTCCAGACAGAGGAGGAAGAAATTTAGGTTTTTCCACCCTGACAAAGTACTGTGAATTATTTACAAGAAGTCTGGGAAATTCCAGAAGTCTGTTTTCAAAAGACGCCCAACTGGCCGCCTAGCGTTTGGGGCATAACCCCTCATTCAGGTATGGAAGGGGCAATTCTGAAATTGCCAGACCCCGTGCTCAGCTCCCTGGGAGCAAAGAGCCGGAGAGGGAGAGACTGCAGATCCGAAAGCCCGCTGCCCACTGCCCACCCGTTGTCCCTCACGTTGCCCACGGGCTCCCCTGGCTTAGTGCGGGACCCGCGCGGCCCGAGTCACCTGCCCCAACCCAGCCCCTGGCTCAAGGGGGCACCTGGCAAAGTGTCCACGTCCGCTTTATGTGACTCTAATTCCTAACTTTGTCAGCTTCCCTCCCTCTGCACCCCTGTAATGTGCCTTGGCCTCTCCACGTAAACTCCGAGATCAAGTTGAAATTCCAATTCGTGGACGTCAATTGTCCATGTGATTTGAGTAAAGTGGGACAAGGCCCCGGCTGGTTATTTTTCCTGGATTCTCCGACAGGGCTATTCACATGCTAGAAGCCACTGGTTGCATAATTAGGCTGTTGCTCCTGGATGAGTCCACACACTGCTCCTGTGTGGAGGGAAGATCATGCAGGACCACGAGACGGGGGCATTGGGGGCCTGGATTAAGTGAATTTGTCGGTCGTGCCTAAAACTATTTATAAAGATAGAGCAGGGAACTTGTAAAATATACAAGTATAAGAAAACCTGAAACTTAAATCCTTTCTTCCCAAATAGCGTGGATGAGTATCCTGCGTAATATTAAATATTTAAGAAGATGGCTATGGTAGATCATTTTAAACATTTAATTATAATGTCACTCCGAGAGTTTTATAGTGTAGGGGTAATTATTCTATTCCTAAAACTTTATTTTGCTCTTTGATGACATCATTTTTATTTAAAACATTTTAAATACAGTAAAGTTCAAATACTAAGAAAACAAACACGCATGAACCCGCAGCTGGACTCTCACAGCTGGTAGCATTTATCCGTACTGCTCCGAATCTATACTTTTTTAACTAGGGAAATGACATTTTAGGATCAAGGAAATCTTGCACCACTTACTCCTCACCTTGGACTCCCTTTCGCAGACAAACTCGACCATGAACTTCAAAAATCTTTCCAACCAAATATCTATGTATGAAATACAGATATGTGTATATCTCCCAAAATAATGTAGAGCGAGGGACGGCTAATGCTTCCTGTAAATGGCCAGCTAATAGAGATTTCTGGCTCGGTGGGCCACATGGTCTGCGCTGTGGCTCCTGGGCGCTGCCGCCGCCGTGTAAAAGCAACCACAGGCCATCTGCAACAAATGGGCATGGGCGTGCGCCAATAAAACTTTATTTACAAAAACAGGCAGTGGGTGGGCCCTTTGCCAGGTCCTGTTATACAGCATTATGTTGTGTGTGTATCTAAAGACACATCGACGGAGCTGTAGTGCGTTCACCGGAACTGCTCATCGGAATTCTGCCGCCCGCAGCGATTCGTGTTCTTTAGCGGGTCTTCTAGTGACCGGCGCTCGGTCTCTTAGAGGCTCTCCGCGCCGTCAAGCCGGCGGGCTGGGTCGGACCGTCCGGCTGGAGCTGAGCTCCTCAGACTTTTGCGGGGAGTTCGGGTTTCGGAGGGCGTGGTGGGGTCCTAAGGTGATTAGCTCGTGATCTCCTGGGGACATCACAGCGTCGCACCCACGGGATTCTGGCAAGAACGAAAACTTTTGCCTTTCAGGTATCGCTACAGCATTTGTCCCTTTTTCCATTTGCCTTGGGGACTTGGGAGAGCGCTTGCCCCAGATGCGGGTGAGGGGGTCCTGGCAGAGAGCAGGTCTCACACCCTCAGACACCGAGCGAGGCCAGAGACGTGGCCCGAGGCCAGACCCTAAACAAGGGACATGGGCTGGGGGTGCCCCGCCTGACTGCCAGCACCACAGGGGAACGGGGCCACAGCTCCCCACTCCTCCGGACAGGTTTGCATCTGGGTTGCAACGTAAAGGCTCCCACTTTTCAAATGCAATCAGTTCAGTGGCACAAAGAGAGGGAGGGACCACCGCAACGTGCCATGGAACGGATCTGGTCCCAGTTTCCAGCCTCCGGAGGGGAGCAGGGCCAAGGAATCCCCTCGTGGAAGCAGAGAAAAGCCTTCTTCTGTGGAGCTCGGAAGCCCTTGGCTCCGTCCCGGCTCCTGCCTCGGTACACCTGGGCAAGCCTGCCAGCCTCGTGGGCTGAACCTGGAGGTTCCGGTCCGGTGACGTGGGGACTGGGGATCTGTGTGGTGCTGACCTATTTACGAAGCTGGGAGGAGCACAAAGGAAGATGTTATTATCGTTACCCTACAAAACCTCTGAAACGCAACGTAAGAAGCAGCTCTTTCCTCCGATGAAGCCCCATCCGCTTCGTTCTCGGGCGTGTGCTTGTTAGCTCGGGCCACACCATCTGCTGATAGGATCCAGATCCTCCATGAACTCCGCCGGCCCATATCCCTGGAGCTTGCCGAGCTCATGATCCGTTATGGGGCCAAGAAACACTCTCCTTAGTTAGCTTTCTTGCGAGATGTTTATTAGAGTGAGTCCTGCCCTTTCCCCAACCTCCAGTAAATTATGTTTTCTCTTCTCCCCACCCCCCTCCTCAATTCGGAGAAAATGCTTTTGCAATAATTTCCCATCGTTTCTCCTTCTTCATTTTTAATTTCATTAGGGTCCCAGCCAGCTGTGCAGCCCAGGCATCTTCCCCGCTCCTTCTGAGCACCCTTTCACATATTTCCTCTAAGATCCAAAGAAACAAAACAAAACAGAAATCCTCATATAACGCGCCAGGCTTCCCAGCAGACCGGAGGGGGTGTCTTCCTGCGGGCTCTCTGGCTGCTGAGCCTTCTTGAAGATCACGTGCGGAGAGAGCCTGAACAGCCCCTTCGCTCCGAGCTGACCAGAACAACTTCTTCCAGGGAGCCTGGACACTTGGTCCAAGCCACAGGTCAGTCGGTCTTCAGGAAGATGCAGGACAACTACAACCAAACGCGAGGAAAATCGAAAGCTGGCAGAGGCCACAGCCTCCACAGGCCACAAAACACCCTTTCTCTTTGCTGCCGCCTCCTTCTAGAACCCGCCCCGCTTCCCCACCGGCCTTCCACGGCTGCCGCGTTGCCCCCTCTGGCGAGCAGACCTGGGCTAGGGTTTCCGGAAGCAGGCTGGTGGCGGGCCATGGAGTCCGAGCCACTGGTCGGCTCCTTGGATGACTCGTGGGATGCCTCCAAACAGCCGTCACACCAACAAAAGCCCTGAAAATTCAAAGACCCAGCAAGCCGCCCAAAGGCACGGAAGGCACCTTGAAAGCACATCACTAAGTGAAAGAAGCCAGTCTGAAAGGCTACCTGAGGTACGACGCCAACCACATGACCTTCTAGAAAATGCAAACACAGGACGCCTGGGTGGCTCAGTTGGTTAAGCGGCTGCCTTTGGCTCAGGTCATGATCCCAGGGTCCTGGGATCGAGTCCCACATCAGGCTCCTTGCTCAGCAGTGAGCCTGCTTCTCCCTCTGCCTCTGCCTGCCTCTCTGTCTGCCTGTGCTCGCTCCTGCTCTCTCTGACAAATAAATAAATAAAATCTTTTTAAAAAAAAAAAGAAAGAAAATGCAAACATGTAGAGACAGTGCAAAGATCAGTGGCAGCCTGGGGCTGGGGGCTGGGGGCCCCTGGCTCGCCTGAACCTCAACTCCGACACTAAATGGGAGAAGGACACGGTGCTCAGTGGCTGTCTGTCTCCTCTGAGAGCAGGCAGTTTGGACAACCACCGGCCCCCGTGTGCCTGCCCCAGCCCCACCCCAGTCTCCGAACCAGTCTGTGTGTGTGGCAGCCGCGCCCCAGCCCCCTCCTCCGCGACGACTCTTCGTATATTAGCACGACGAGGTTAAGCATCTTAGAAACTCCGCCATGATTTCCTGCTCTGTGAATGTATGTGATTCCTGGCGCTTTCATCCCACCCTCCGCTCCTCCCTCCCTGCCGTCTCTTCTATTATTAATGTTCATCCCTGCCTGCTGTCTAACCACTGTCCACCTTCATTAAGTTCTGGTCCTTTCCAAGCTGGGTCCCAGTTTTCAATCATTAGCCCCAAGAACAAGCAAAGTTTCCTGTGGTGAAAGAAGCCAGAATGGCGGGGAGGGATATGGCGTGTGGCAGGAGCACAGGGGAGCCTCCTAGATCGTGGAAGTGGTCTTCGTTTCCGTCTGAGTCGAGGCAGCAGGCTGGACAGTGCCCCCCCCCCCCGCCCCGCAAAGATGTCAGCGTCCAAATCGTTGAGACCCATGCATTTGCTGCCTTACATGGTAAAGGGGACTTTGCAGCCAGGATGGATCTTGAAGTGAGGAAGACTCCTGGATCCCTGGGTGAGCCCAAGGTCATCTCATGGAGGTAAGACGGTCACAGAAAAGAGGAGACAGAGGATGGGGCCGTGAGCCAAGGACCGTGGGTGCCCCTGGGAACAGGAAAAGGCAAGGAGGTGGGTTCTCTCCTAAAGCCTTCTGGCATCCGGAACAGCAACACAATACACGGGGCTTGTTTTAAGCTGTTAGCTGTGGTGAATTTTACACTGATGTTAGGAAAGTGATACAGCATGTCTGTCCGCGGAAGGTCGTGGCCATATGCACTCGGGATTCGTCCAGCTTGCTCAGATCTCCACCTCCGCAAGACTGACGTTGGGGGCCAGGTTATTCTTCGTCATAGGAGGCTGTCCTGTGCACGGGTGTTGAGCTGTTGTCCCCTGGACCCCAATAGCGTCCTCTCATCCCAAACATTATGCCCAAAATGACCCTAGATGTTGCCAAGTGTCCCTAGAGCACAGAACCCCCCTTGGTTGGGAAGCACTGAGTATTATTTCTCAACAGTAAAATAAAAAAAAAAAATCACTCTACCTCCTGTAAACTAAAGTAAGCCTTGGTCTTGTGCTAACCCAAGCCACCGGGGGACCCCTCACTTGAGTCACGGCACAGACGAGACTTTCCCTTTAGAGGAAAGCTTTGACGGAGGTGACCAGAGCAGGCTCCCCAAAACAGTTTGTTTTCTCATGGGTGGGGGAGGGAGGGGGACAGTGGCACTGGGGGAGGACATACCCTACCAGCCTCTAGAGGGACCTGGGTGCCCAGGCTGAGCTGAGGGGGGACCAGTCATGGAGGACCCCCCCTTTGGCCCTGAGCCCCCTCTGTCCTTTCTGACGCATTAAGTGGACTCTCCTGAGTGAGACGGAAACCCGCCTCGGGGCTGCCACATGGAGCCCTTTGGAGAGGGGCTGATGAGGCCGGGTCTCCCATGTGAGGAGCATGGGGGGGGGGGGTTGAGGCTCCCCAGTCGGCAGTGTAGGGGAAGAGCGCTGGGTGGCTGATTAGTTGGAAGGAAAACAGGGCTGAGAAGGGACAGCTTTCATAAACAAGAAGTCTCTGCCTGGCAATTTCCCTCTTACCCCCAACCTTGAACTAATTTTCAGGAAATCTTTCTTCCCTGATTAACTAATTATTGCTAAGTGACATTTGAAGAGCTCAAGGAGGCCCTGGGGCCAGGAGACGGGCCCTGCCAGGGCCACCTCCTCGCTGGAGAGAGTGGCCCCCAGGTCCTGGGGGCAGGGAGGGGGGCTAGGCTCGTCCAGCACCTCCACGAGGCCACATTCCCACTTGACAGGGGTCAGTGGGGTCACCTGGGAATTGGGGAAGCAGACACCGAGAGCCTGGGAAACACGAGACAGACCCCAGCTTGAACGCTTGGGGAGGCAGCTCTTGTAAACAGGGACCAGCAGTTTCTAGATGTTTCGGCTGCTTCCTGAAAAGCATCTCAAGGTGGCACTAGATCCCTTTCTCAGGCTGCACAGACCAGCGCTGTGGGTGAGCCTCAGCTCTCCCTTGTTGAGAGGGCACTGTTTTCCAGGGGTGTGGGTCTGAGCAAAGTGGGGAAGAGAGGGGGCTGCACCCTCAGATCCTCCCTGAATTCGGGAGATCCTGCTCCCCTCTTTCTTTTGGCAGGGTGTCCTCACACACCTCAGAAAGTCCGTAAAATGCTGCAAGGAAACCGTGATCCCCTCGTCCTTGTTCTTGGGCGGGCGCTGTGGTCCTGAGCTCTAATGGTGGAATAAAATATTCCATCCTTTCAAAGGGGCTTCAAGAATGGGGAGCCCCGGGGAGGGGCATGTGGGGTCGGACTCTGGCAGGGTATGTGGGCAGCAGCTGGCGGCTCGATGGTGTTTACCAGTGAGGCCGTCTTTCTCTCCCCTTTCCGGCCGAGATTAAATGTACAGAGCAGCCCAGCTGTTCAGAAAGCTTTTTGCAAGGGCATCTAACAGACCGTGGTCACTGTCCAGCTTAGTGGAATCAGGAGAAAACAAAACAGACCCTGGCACTTACCATGGCAACAGCACCCTTGGTAACCTGGCACGGAATTTTGCGATCCATACCTCTTGCCCAGGCACCGGCTCGAGGCCCCGCCGGGCTATTGGGCACCCTAGTTCCCACAGGAGCATCCCGGTGTGATCCTAGCAGCGCCGGCCGCCCGAGCCAGCGGCCTGGGTCCTGTTTCGGGGAAGGAGAGGGAAGAACTCTGTTCTGTCCTCATGTTTATTACTCAGACTTCTCGGATTATTAAATGCTAAAATATATGAAAATTCAGAGGCTGTTCTTTTGAGGATCCAAGAGGTTTTGGCAAGGAGCCTTCCTTGGGTTTGGCACGGGCGCCCATGACGTTGGTCCTACACGGTGGATTTTTCTCTGCCCGCTGCCTTTGGTGGTTTTCCCAAACCACTCGATTCAGGAACCAAGAGGTCACACCGCCAGGTGCTGTGCCTTCAACTTTTTGGAAAGAGGGCTCCCGAACCGGCCCCTCGGGGGGTGGTCTCCAGCCCGCGTGGAGACACGGGGGTGACTCCGGCACGACAGTGTCTCCCTGCCGGGGGCTGAGAAGCGGCCAGCCTCACACTCGTGACACACACGCAGCTCATTTCTGCACCGTGTGTCCTGGAGCAGGTCACTGCCCCTCTCTGGGTGTTTTCTTTTCTCACCTGTGAAGTGGGATGTGGATTCAATCCCCCTTAGTGGTCCTCAGCTTTGGCGCTAGAGTCCTTTGGGGTGATTCCGAGTTGGGGGGCTGCCTGGATCTCTGTAGGGTGTCGAACCCCTTGAGGCCGGGAGCATCCCCACCCCAGCTGTGACAACCAGACGTGTCTAGACATTGCCAGAGACTTCCGCGTGATCTTAAAGGGCCACGACAAGGATTTGGAAAGTTAACATGCGCAGAGCCCTCGGATCAGTGAAGTGCAGACTTCAAACCTGCCCTTGGAGTTGGGTATGGAGGACACCCAGGACCGGGCCCGCACACCCCGCTGGCTCCATGGGGTGAGCTCCTCCCGTTCCCATGGCTGCCGAGGCGTCCTGCCCGGCCACCCTCTGGGCTGTGCTTTGTGCTGCGTCTGCCCGTCTGGCGAGGACGGTGTCATGACACGAGGCCCTGTGCCCTTCTCCCTGGGTCCCCACTGCAACGCTGTCTGTCCTAGGCAGAAACTAGGTTTTGAGTATGTGTTGGGGGCTCTGGGCTTAGGCTATCTTCTCTCCCTTTGCTCATTTACATCCAGGACACACAACGCTGTTTGCCGGGTCCCCGTCGGCTTCCTGAGGGGAGGGAGTGACATTCTCCCGGATGACGGGACGGCAGAAACACCGAGTCTCCTCGTCAGGCCTTCGCAGTAATGGTTACTCAGGAACAAGGTTCTCCCGACTTGGAACCACCAAAGCGTTTTCTGCAAGCCTTGGAAGCGGTGCCATTGGTGGCACCAGGCCCAGAGAGCGTCCTGACTGGAAGGATCCAAGATGGCAGGTAAAGATGGGCCCCAGGAGGGAAGTAGGGGAGGCAGGTGGTGAGGGAGGGGAGGGGAAGAAGACTCTGAGCTGGGCCAGCGGGTCCTCACTTGGGGTCATCAGGCACCATCAGTGTGTCTGGTACATGCCATCGCTAGGGAAAGGCTTTTTGTGGGCCATTCCGGGGGAGGGCAGCGGCGTTCGGCACCCACTTGGCGATGCAACGTTGCTACTGAACTGTGAGGCCCCGGATGGAGCCCGGCGTGTGACACGCATCTCTTCTTGCTCGCCGCCGCGGAGGGGCCAGGGGGGAGCCGACGGCAGCTGGTACGGCTCCGGCCCCGGGCCTGGGACTCAGCCGGGGGCCCTCGATCTAGGCAACAGTGGATATGCACCTGATTTCTCCACAAACAAGGAGAAATCAGTCGTGACAAGACACACACTTTGAGGCGTCAATTCCCCATCATAATTTCAAAGCGAATAAATGAACCGGGGGTAATAAAGTGACCCTGGGGAAGATGGCAGGCCCTTAATGAGTGTGCCCCGCACGCTTATCTCAGTTGGCCTGCTGTGGTCACCAGAGCCCGAACATTGGGATGGATGTAAATAAACATTAATCAGCTTCTCCAGGGCCAGTTTATTTGCTGAGCCAACATGAATTCTCTTGGCAATTTTTTCCAGATCACTCTTGACGGAGACTCTCCGGCCTCTGAAACCACCGCCTTTAAATCGGCTTTCCAAGTTCTCTCACTCTCGCTCTGCCGTCTGTAATAATCCCTTTAAAAGAATTTGAAAATAAAAGCCAAATCGTTGGCCACTTTTTAAAAATAATGACTATATCTCAACAGTAAGAGACTGATTTTATGGGGAGAAGAAAGGGAGACCCTTAAGCAATTCATAAAGACACCATTTGGGGTTTATAACCCCCAAAGTCCTTCCTTCCTTCTTGGATTGATTCTGTAATTATCACCACTCAGAGCTTCTCCTTCCCAACTCACGGCCTGGCTAACGGGCTTGTTTCTCACAAAGTGAAAAGATAATGCACCCATTGTTTCCCCCCAGGCCCACCAGGGCCTCTCCATGGACATGTGATCCCAAAGCCTCTGCCTGTTGCTTGCAAACCTTCCATGCTGGCCCAACCAGACTCTGTGCACCTGGGAAATCGATGTGCCCGTCCTCCGAGCATGCCCCCTCGGGACAGCCACCGGATCCACGGTAGAGGAATTCGCCCACCACCTACGTCGTTGGTCGTGTGCATGAACGAACTTCCCACACTACCAGTGCGCAAGCCCGTCACGGGGCACAAAACATATTACGGTTCAAGTTACAGACGTGTGTCAAGGAAGCCCAGTCAGGATCTAGACTATGGGTGGTCAGGGGGGCTCCTCGGGTGAATGGAATTCCATTTTCCTCTTCTGAGGGGTCGGGCATGCTTCCACCTCAGTCTTGCTCTGTCTTAGCCTCCTCCCTTCCAAAGAAATAGTGCCCCAAGACCACAAAGATCTTAAGACTCGGAAGCCCTCCCTTGGAGCGTGGGCGCCGGATAGGCTCACTGGAGTCAGGGGCGAAGCGGAAAGCCGGCGCTCGGTCTCCGTTCCTCTTTTTCCAGCCCGCAGCCCTAATGCACCCACTCATTGTTTCTTGTTGACAATGAAAAATCATGACCTTTTTGGTTCTGTTCTTATTGACAGCAGAGGGATGGATCTTCCTAAACAGAAAATAAGACTTCCCGAGAATATTTCATGCCACTTGAGAGAGGGGAAGCTAGCGAGAACTTTTGCAATCCGCAAAGCCCAGAGGCAGCTTCTGTCACTCATTCATTGAGTAAACACTCTGAGCGCCATGATGCCCCTGAATTATATACCAGCTCTATCCCTGGATCCCTGGAAAAAACCTACCTTTCTAGGTGGTTTTCTAAGCCTGCTGTTTAGGATTAAATTTGGGTCTCCCAAAATGTGTCCAGTGGAGCTCTCAGTCTTGTTCTGGGAGGCATGATAAGTATACCCCTAAAGTTAAGGCTAAGAATCTTTCCCAGCAAGACTCCCATATGCCAAAAAAGCACATGAACGCTGTGGGCGGAGAGAGAGGTTCAACACACCGCCGAAACGAGAGTTTAAAGAACACGTGAGGAAAAACTCGGTACAACATTCAGTGAATAAAAACCTACTTGCATACGTGCTGTGGTCCAAAACAGACAGCAGAGCTGGGAAGGAGAAAGCGAGATGCAGAGCCAGGGCCAGGGCAGTGGAGGGGGATCGAGAGCCGGAGACGAGGAAAGTCGAACATAGGTGCGCAGAAGAGGGAAGGCTTGGCCTGCCCCACTGCCCGAGTGTGTTGTCGCGGGAGACTGGGGACACCTCAAGGACAGAGGCCATGTCTTGCTACTCCTTGCAGCCTGGGGATGCAGCATGGTGCCTGGTGCGTAGCAGGTGCCTGATAACGGCTTGGATGTTGGACAAGAGCCAGAGAGACTAGGACTTTCATGGAAAAATCCTCCCTCGTTTTCTGGCTTAATTGCACTCAGCTCAACTCAACTCTACTGAATGCAATTCTCATCTCTCCTTTCTTTCCTTCTCCTGTTGGAGAGAAGATACTATGTTTTTCAGTCCCTCTTGGAGTAGAGCAACTGGGGGAGCCATACTTCTCGGGAAATCCTGCATCCAGATAGGAGGTCCTGAGAGCCCAATGAACAGTCCGAAGTTTTGTCAAGCTCTTCTCCTCCATCTTACGAAATAAGATGGGGAGGTTGACCTCTGGTCTAGGAAACCCTTTCTCCAGCTCTCTCGCTTGATAGAGGGTTTTGGATCAGAAGGATGGCTTGGCTCGCTCACACAAATGTGGGCTGGCACTGAGGCTCAGAAAGGGTAACACGCACTGTGAACCTCGCAGGGCCCCCGTCCTTTTTTATTTATTTATTTTTAACCAGCTTGGTGTCCTCATCTGAAAAGTGAGAGATTTGGAGCAGGCATCCAGACTGTCCCTCTGTGGGCCTAGAACTTGGCCAAGGTCACATGGTTAGGGAGAGAGAAAGCCAAGACTCTAATTTAGGACCTCTGCTTCATTAGCAGGCCTTCCCTCTCTCTTGGGGAGTCCTCACTGGTGAGGACCAGCCCCTGACTTTCACTGGATGGCTTTTTGGATCCCAATTTTGGATTTCTCAAAGATCTTCAAAGAACTTGGGAGCCCTCCCTGGACCAGAGCATGTCTTGCCTTCAAAGCTGTCTTTGGGTCTTAGCAATCAGAAGGTCACTGCTCCTTCATTGGTCATAGCAAAGGTGGGATGAGAAGGTGGATCTCATTACTTGAGGTTCACATGGATTCACGGTAGAGAGCTAGAAAAAGTGCCTCTTACTCTAACTAAAGTGTAAAGGATTAATATAATTCCATTTCCAGTACATGAACATTGCAGATGAGGGTAGACAACTGAGGCACATATGCTATGGGAGGATTTGTGACAAGGAAGTTGGTGTTCCCCCCAAATTCTGTTTTTGTTTCCATTTCACCTAATACTATCAGCTCTCCTCTTGGGGAGTTCCTACAAAGTCAGACCTGGGTTCAAAGCACTTCTCGTTTGCAAATTATTATGGAAATGAAACTTCTAAAAATAAACATCGTAGGATTTATGGCAAATTGAAAAAGTTTCCTTCTTGAAAGTGGTTCTCAAATGAAATCAGTGAGAACCATTGTTTTGGGCCATCCAGGAAATGTTGGGGTTGGCGGTTACTTGGAACCATAGTTCTTTCTTGCAAACTCTGGAAGGTAGTAATTTGGGAATTGTGCATTTTTATCAATGACTATTTCAGAATACATTTTAGACTATCATTGTATATGTCATGAGACAGGTTGTTTGAATAGAGTTTCAAATCTGCAGCCAACAGTCCACACTGTAGCTCAGCCCCCTCTCTCAGATGCTTCATAAGGAAATTATAAGACCTTTAAGTCAACATATAGAAATATGGGGGAAACATCAGTCCCACAAGGAAATGATTTCTCAGGGTTCATGTCAGTCCTCAGAGGACCAGAAAGAGGGGTTCTGAAGGAAACGCCAAAGCAAGAGGTCCTTGAAAGCCAACACCACTAAATGGAAGACAGTAGAAGGGAGAAATCAACTTGGAAAGGCTTTGGCCATCTGGTCAACCATATGTGGCCTGTCTAAATTATGCCTTCATTCGTTCATCCAGCACATCTACCATAATGCTAACGACACAACATGAACTCTTCATTAGAGCTACTGTGGGAAGACCTTACAAGGGCTGTGAGGAAGGCAAAAGGAAGCTTCTAGCCCTGTCCTCAAGGAGCTGCTTGTTTAGGAAGGCAGCACAACATGAACCTAAGAAAAGCTCCTGCGAAGTAAATATACATCTGATCCAAGGCATCAGCAGAGAAGATGGTAGACAAATGAGAGCTGAAGAGCCTGGACCCTCCCCACAGTAAGAAGGGGGATTCCAGCCCGGCCACCCCACTCTGCTTTGTACACCAGTCTGAACACTGCAAAATGGTAGAGCATTACTCAGTGACATAGTCCATGGTCTTGACCTCCCAAATCAGACATTTTCTTGTCTCCAACACCTCCAAATATCATTTCCCACCCAAACCTCAGCAAATGTATTCAGACTGATCTCCCTGTGTCCATACTTGCTCCCCAGCCCTCAGTTTTCCAGGCAGCTCCAAAGAGACCTCACAACCATTAACCAAATTCTGTCCTTCCCTGCTTGAAATCCACTGGCTTCTCCAAACTTAGACTAAAAACCTAGCCCCTCACCTCATCTTTACAACCAGCACTTCCTTCCTGCTTCCTCAATCTCATCTCATGCTCACCCCAGGGCCTTTGCATTGCTATTCTGTCTCCCTAGAACACTCTTACTGCTATTCTGCACATGACCAGCCTCTTATTATTGAAAGAAGCCCTCCCCATACCCCTCCTTGTTTAAAGGAGCACCTCCCAATTAATCTCTACCCTATTTTGCTTTATTCACAGGATTTATCATCTATAATTATCTGTTTACTTATTGATTTACTTGTCATAATCCTATTCTCCAATAGAATGTAAGCTCCTTGAGAGAAGGGGGTTTTTGCCTTCTTCATGCAGTATTCCCAACAGTGGGCACAGTTCCTGAAAGATAGCAGGTCCTTAAGAAACATCTATCAAGGAAAGGTAGGTTCTTTGTAACCTTCCTATGCTGGCAGATTTTGAGGGCCAAGGGGGACAAGACACAGGAGTGCTTCCAAGCTGCAGAGAGGCAAGTTCGTAGAGTAGAAAGATGATGCTTGTGTGTTACCAGCAGTAGGGGCTGAGGAAGAGGGTGGCTTTGCCTCACCTCCCCCATGTGACTGAGAAGCCTCAGTGGACCCGGCCCAGAGTGGGTCCATTAGTGACCCAATGAGGATCTCAGTAGGATGACATATTTTATAGTCTATCTACATGGCTGAGCTAACCCTTGCTAACAGGAGACAAGGGGATCATGAGGAGAGATTACCCTTGGCCTAGATCATCCCCCCACCAGGACACCCTGAACACAAATGTGTTGACTTCCCGCTCCCAGCAGAGCACAAACTCCCCACTTCCCAGGAGCTTCCCCCCTTGAATGGCAAGAGGCCCCCCCCCCAGCCCCGGATTCCCCCGCTGGGAGCTGTGTTTGCTAAGTAACAGCACCACCAGCATGGCAGTGCCAAATGCCACGTCCGTGCCCTCTACCAGGCAGGTCTCCAGGCTTCATGCTTCCTGGGATCTTCCCAGCAACCACACGGGGCTGTGTGTCTACATGATGGCCATTTACAGATAGGAACACTGAGGCACAGAAAGGGAGCGGGTCTTACCCAGGTCCCCCGAGTCAGCAAGTGGCCAAGCAGGGACCTGAACTTGAATCTGTTTCCTTCTGGTGCAGAGGCACGGACCAGCGGCCTGCAATCCTGATTTTGAGAACACCTTAAGTCATCAAATTTGAGGAGGGGCAACAGGAGACAAGCCCCTCTTCCTGGGGTCCCAGGTCAGAACCTCTTGGTTCCCCCTCTCCCGAAAGGAAAGCCAGGTGGAGGCTTCTGGAATGACTCCCTCACAGTCCTGGCCTGAGCATGGGCGAGGAGAGCAGGGAACTTTGCAGGGAGAGACCCCCACCGTGCATCCCCCTTCGGGGACCAAGAGCTGGGCCAGTCTGGCCGGCGGCCGCCTGCAGTTCCGCGCTCGGCCGCGTGGCTGCGCTCTTGGGCAGCGAGTGAGCGCAGCGCGTGGGCGGCCACGGTCAGGGCCTCTGCGGGCTGAGCACCCCCACCCGGTCCCCGGGGGTCCGGGAAGGGGGTCCGAGAGGGGGGTCCGGGAAGGGTTCCCGGAGGGGGGTCCGAGAGGGGGCTCCGGGAGAGGGGCCCGGGAGAGGAGACCAGAGGGGGCCAGAGGGGGCCAGAGGGGGCCAGAGGGCCCCGCACCAGGGTGGCTCGGCCTGGGCCAGGCAGGGAGGGAGCCCCCTCCCTGGAGCGCCCAGATTGCACCCCGGGTCCCTAGGGGCTGGCTGGGAACAGCGAGGAGAGAGGTGGGCGGGGGTCCCAGCCCCCCCCCCAGGAAGGGCGTGGTGGGGGGACAGAGGGGCGTGGGGGCCCCTGGAGCAGAGCCTGACCGAGCAGCCTGCTGCAGAGCCCCCCCCACACACCCCCGGGACCACCTGACCCAGGTGCGCGAATGTCAGAGAACAGCGAGGCCCCGGGGCCCAGAGACACACAGACTGACACTGCTGCCCTTTGTCAGCCGTCAAGGTCACCCTCGGCAGGCCGGGTGCTGGGGGAATCCGGACTCTGGGCCTGGACCCACACAAGCCCACTTTGCAGCCTGGAGTGTGTGTGTGTGTGTGTGTCAGGGAGACGGACAGACAGACGGCCGGACCGCAGGGAGAGGAGCAGGCAGGGTCCTCCAGCTGCGGGGAGAGGGGACCAGAGCGTGGGAGGGGCCGGGAGAGCCAGGCTGGGGTTTAACGCCAGCCCCTGCAGGGGTTAACGGAGGGAGACATTCCTGCTGCTGGTAAAGAGCAATAAGCCGGGATTTTTCCACCAGAGCGAGAGACAGAGATTGATTTTCTGCCTCGGTGAGAAGCCGCACTAGCACACACGCACTCACACGGGCACACGTGTGTTCTCCTGTGAGCGGGAGAGACAGCAACAGGGGTTTCCGGCTTACCCCCTGGAAGGTTCTGGAGAGGGAGTGTGTGCGTGTGTTTTTCTAACACGGTGTGTTTCTTGGCTGCGGCAGAGGAGACATTTCCAAGAGGGAAGGAAAGAGAGAGGGAGAGAGGGAGGACATTTTCTGCCTACACACGTACACAAACACTCATTATTTTCTGCAAACTGAGAAATCGTATCTGTTTCTCAGGGCTGCACCCTTCGTGACAGAACGAGGGGCACGTTTGCCGCACGGGGGGCCTGATAGACACCTGCTGAGCCTGAGTGTGTGCACGCGAGAGACGGACAGACGGACGGACAGATGGAGAGACAGAGAGACACAGAGACAAACGAAGATACTTCGGTTCAAAATACTTTAATTTAAAAATGCACCCCCCGGAGAAACACAGAGAGAGACAGAGGAGAGACAGTGGGAGAGTGACGGGCAGGAAGAGAGAGGATTTTCTTTCTCGCTAGCAACACGGCGCCAGCATTTTCTGTTTGCCGAGAGACAAACCCACGGACCCAGACACTTTGAGCTTGTGCCCACACGCGCGGGCACGCACGCCTTCCTTCTTTCCCGGCGTGTACCCGTCGCCTCTGGCGTGTGCTTTCTTGGGGAGGGGGAGTGATGTCGCCCAGCGGGGAAGAGCTGCAGGGAGAGACTTTTCGGAGAGGGAAATAGAACGTTCTCGGCCCGGAGACACGCGCTTCCGTGAGCCGAGAATTACAAAGTGCTGGTGTTCAGGTGGTGCCCACTTGGTGAGAAACCCAGACACCCTGTGTGTGAGAGAGAGACCTTCCGGCTCATAAAAAAGATGTAGACATGCACTGACTTTCTTGCCTGCTCCAAGACATTCTAATAAATCGAGGGTCTGTCCCCTACACACACAGTTTGCTGTGAAGAGGGTGAGCACGTGTGTTTTATCTGCTGTGGTCTTCATGGGGGAGGGTGCACTTTTGCCCAGTGACAGTTTTAAAAAGTGACCTTTTTTTGAGTGAAAATACAGAGTTTTGTTTTGCTTGGAGACAAGCACACATATCATTTTCTGTAAGCCGAGAAGCATGTTTGTTTCTTGTTTTGTTCATTTCCCAGGTATAGGGACAGAGAAGAGCCGCATCGTGGCGGTGGGGGGGCAGTATTCTTTCTGGAAAAACAACGCATCTCTTTTCCGGTTTGCAGGGAGTCGGCTCAGCCGAGACACTTTCCTCTGCCAATAACCACACGCGGACACGCAAATCTTTTCCTGTTAAGTATGTGTGTGCTTGTGTTCATGAGTGTGTGTGTGTGTGTTGGCGGGGGGGGGGGGGTTATCATCACTGCCCAGTGACAAAGAGCTCGGGAGAGACTTTCTTGAGAGACAAAGAGAACACATTCTGCCTGGAAACACACTCAGTTTTCCGTGTGCTGACACGTACGAAGGGCTGGCTTTCCAGACTGCACCTCGTTTTAGTGCAAAGAGGAGGGCACTCCTGCTGCAGTGCGTGCGTGCGTGTGTGTGTGTGAGAGAGAGAGACGGACGCTCACTGAATATTTCTGCCTGGAAAAAGAGACATATATTTTGGCAAGAAGAAAAGAAGACAAACCAAAAACAGTGATTTTGCACACCGTGCGCGCGCACACACACACACACACACACACACACAGAGTTTTCAGCGACGGCAAAGGAGTGGGACTAGGGGTGAGAGCCCTCCCGGGAGGGGACATTCCTGTCCCAGGGGTAAAACGCTTTGGAGAAAGCCTTTTCAGGGGAAGAAAGCATTTTCTGTTGGGACAGGTTCCCGTGAGCAGAGCGTTAGAAGGGAAAGGCGGCCGTTTCGCCGGGCACACACTTAGGCGGCCGGGGCGTGTTTCTGCCCGGGTGTGCGTGGGGGCGTGCAGAAAGGGTGACGGGGTGTGTGGAAGCACACGCACTTTTCTCCCTTGCACGAGCCTCTGGGTGCGGGCGTGTGAGCATGAGCGTGCGCGCGCGAGCTCGTGTGTGTGTGTGTGTGTGTGTAGTGAGAAAACGCTCCGCCTGGTGACAGAGCGTGAGCTGTTTCTCAGCGAGCAAGAGTGTTTTCTCACTGGAGACACACGATTTCTTGCGAGCCAGGCATTTCAGGGAGACTGCTGCTCTTTCCGGAGGCACAAACCCGTGGGGAGAAGCACAGACATTTCTGCGTGCACGTGTGCAACAGGGAGATGGGGTTTTCCCCCGGGGCAAAAGCACCTGTGTTTTCTGCCTGCAGGAAGAGACCGACGCACGGACAGGTGTGTGGCACACACACGGAAGGGGCGGGCTTCCCTCGGGTGTGAGGGGCCGTGAGGCAGCCGCAGGGACCGGCGTTTCTGAGCCGGCCCGTGGGCTCCTTCCACACGACACACGTGTTCTGTGAGCGGAGAGGTAGTGTTTCAGGTTGTGAGTGCTCAGGGAGAGGTGGAGAGGCAAGTGTGTGTGCGTGCGCACGTGTGACAGGTCTGCAGACAGGGAACCCCACGGACGAGCAGAAACGCCCACGCAGACCAGCTCCTCCTTGCCCGTGCGTGAGTGTGCGCACACCTGCGCACACGTGTGTTTCTAGGAGGGGCGTCTCTGGCTTGTGACAAGCCTTCAGCAGGAGCCCTTCCGAGAGAGAGAGAGAGAGAGAGAGAGAGAGAGAGAGAGAGAACGCTTCGTGCCTGAAAGGCTTCGGCAATTTTCTGTGAACCAAGAAACAGAGCAGGGCACAGAGGGTGGTGCACACTCGGGCGGGCGGGGGCACACAGCTGTTCCAAGTGCCACTCACGCGCGTGTGTGCGTGTGTGCGTGTGTTTGGGGGAGAGGAAGAGGGTTGTCTTCTTCCCCTGTCCGAGAGAAAACACGTCCCCCGAGGCTGCGGGCCGGCCGACCCAGACCAGGCGGTTGCTCTCACTCTGCGCAAACACGATGTCTTCAGTCCACCAAGACGGGGAACGTGTGCGCGTGTTTCTCTCGGGCGTGCTGTTGCGGGGGGTCACTTCGGTGCCGTTCCGGGGCCCTGGCAGGGAGCCTCCTCTCCGTGACAGAAAGCTCGGCGTCCGGAGCCGGCGTGGGGCCGGAGACGAGGACCGGGCGGGCTCTCCGGGGCGGGGGGCGCACACCGGGCCTCGCTGCCCCAGTAGCTGAGTGTGGCTGAGCGTGTGCGTGTGTGCGCGTGCGTGTGCGAGACCGTTTCTCCACCTGGAAAATGGCACACTCTCCCCCGCCGAGAGACATTCAAGCCGACCGACAAAGGGTCCCTTTGTTTTCCCCGCACACGCCGGACACACACGAGCTCCCGAGCGTGGGAGGGCAGCGAGCGCGCGCCTGCTTCTCCCGGGCACTCGGGTCGCGAGCAAGACAGGACGTTCTCTCGGGCGGCAGCGGGACGGACACTGGGGAGGGTACGCGCTAGGCTGAGCACTGGGAATTCTGTAAAGCTGATGAACCACAGACCTGTGCCCCCTGAAGCAAATCATACAGTATATGTTAATTTAAAAAAAATAAAAGAACACGTTCCCTCTGGAGACGGGCAGGCCAGCGGGTTGCCGCCAGCCGAGAGGGGGCTGGCTTCCCGGGGACCCATCTGGCCCGACCCGAGTGTGCGAGCACACGTGTGTGTGTGCACGTATGTGCCCGTGTGTGCATGTGCGCGGACAGTGTTCATGCCGGGAGGAAAGGCGTGCGTGGGTCTTGCTGCTGCGGGAGGAGGCCGGTCGCGGGGCCAGGGTCGCGGGGCCAGGGTCGCGGGG